>JAKSZP010003134.1:0-67167 GCA_022478985.1 Massospora cicadina | reverse complement strand
TTTATTGATGATTTTGGTAAAATAGCTGATTCATTATTTAATTTACATAAAAATCCAAAGAGGCTTTAAATGGAATGAGAAGGTGAAGTTATCATTTTTATATTACAGGGATGTCTAAGACAAGCCCAATACTCAGGTACTCAAGTTTTAACTGACCATCTATCATACAGTTTGATTCATCACTTACAGCAATAAGTTCCATACTTAGCCAAGTTGTAAAAAATGGAGAAGAGCATCAAGTGGCATATGTTAATTGTACCTTAATAAAGGCTGAACAATACTATATGGTGAACAAGTGAGAGTGCCTTGCAGTAATATATGCTTACAAGAAATTCCGTGTGTATATCCATGGAACACTTTAAGGTAGTAAATGATCATGCTTTCGTCCAATGGTTATATAATTTTTCTAGGAACTAGAAGGAAGATTAAAATGGTGGGCTTTAAAACTGAAGGCCTATGACTCTGATATTAACCACAGTGCTTGGTACAAAAATCAGAATGCTTATGGTTTGTCTAAATAATTGGAAGTGATTGCCATCCAAGATTATGCTGATAAACTATTCAGATAGATGATGAAAGGGCAATTAGAGAAAGAGCCATTGTAAGTTCACAATGTATCTTGAAAAGCAATTAAGAGGAATGGAACAGAAGAATGGCCCATTTATCTTATAACTAATCTACAATAAGAGGCTCCTGTATCAAAGTTTTGGATAGAATAGAAATAATTTGTACAGCTTATAAAGTTGTAAGGCATGGTGGCCTCAAGAACACTTTCAAGCATATTGCCAATACTACTATAGGGAATAATTGAATTTTGGTATGACAAATTTACTTTCATGTTGTGTGGAGTGCAAACTCCATGAACCGCACAAAATTATAATGGGACACCAATTAGTGTTACCAGAATTTGCATGGCATATAGTGTTCATAGGTTTTATGGGGCCCTTAATTCTGAGTACTAGATGAATGCAATACATCAATTAGAATTGACCATCTCGCAAGATGAGTTATAACGGAAAGCTATGTTTTGAGTTGATGCCATGAGAACCACAAAGTTATCCAAATCAAGTGATTTATAGGAATGGCTGCCCTAAGGTGATCCCAAATGCTGATGGACCAAATTTCACTTCTTTTGTCATATTTCAATTAGATTAACTAATGGGATTAAAGTTTTAGTCTCATTACAATATTGGCCAAAGATAAACTAGCTGGTCATAATAGTAAATGATATCTTAGCTGCTATGCTACAGAAACTGGTCATAGGAAAGATGTCAGCTTTAGCATTATATCTAAACTCTGTGACTTTTGCCTATAATATCAGCTATTATTCAGCGATGACAAAAACGCCCTTTGAATTTCTCTATGGGAGAATATCAGCATTACCATCAATTTAATACTCAGCCTTGGAACTAACGTTGAGGATGAGTCCTGACCAGTACTTATTTTGATCAGCTAATATTATGTTTAATCTACAATACCAAGCTTTCAATGAAGCTCTCATAAGTAGTATCAAAGCCAAGAAGTACAATGAAAAATTAACTGGTCATCAAAAGAAAATTGGAGATAAAGTATCTTATTGTGACACTTGTGGAGTTGGTATTAAAATAAGATGGATGCCTTATGGGTAGAGTCACTTTAAAGTAATTTTAAAATTTGGCAACATAAGCATTTATGATAATGAAATCTAAAATGATCATACAGTTATAAAGTAGATAGAAAATTCTTAAAATTTGGTTTTAATTAAAATAAATAAAATTTATAAAATTTTATAAACCAGAAAAAAATGAAAAAAATAAAAAACAAAGATTATAAAATAAAAATTAATACTTTAAAAATAGAATTTTGAACGTTTTTAACTTGTAAACCTCATCTTGAGGGTATGGACTCTATTTTGACACTTCTTGGTGGAGAGAGGTTGTAAGATAATAGAAGCAAATGAGTTTTCCAAATCAATCTTTGATTGAATAGTTGCAAAACTAAACCAACAAAGAACCAAGATATTTGGTTATAAGGAGAGCTTTGGGAAAGAGTGACTATGGGAAGAGAGATCAAGATATTAAAAAATGCTAGATGCAATATTTTGGTCCAAGTGGAAACTGCAATAGAGGAAGAGGCAATCATCAAACAATCATGTAACCCTTATAAGTCACAGGTGCCAGAAGCTGAGTCTTGAGTGCTTGTCAAAGGGCTTTGTTGAGTATGCTTAACATGTAAGCTGGCATCATGCAAGTGGCATGTGCAGGAGGTTGTCAAGTCATGTCTTCAACTATGGTCATTGAAGGAAGATATTAAAGAGAAGTCCCAGATGTGAAATAGTTAAAGATCATACAGCATCTTAAAGATGATGGCTGCAAGCTTTATGAAACCAAAAGGAAAAAGGACAATGGAAATTAAGACATGCGGGAAGCTTAATGACCAACTACATATAATTTTTCCAGTAAAATGAAGAGAGTGGGCCATGGCATCATAATCTAATATCTGTTTAAGATTGTCAGGAGTAGAAGCATATCAATGACCGTGACTTACCTATGAGATCATCATAAGGGAGCTCAAAATTTCTCAATTCTGAATAGATTATCTCATATAATAGGACCACAGGATAGTGATATCATCCTAAAAAAACAGAAGCTCTGAATTTGAGGTAAAATACTAACTAAACTGGTGGATACAGATATGATAATCTTGGTGATGTTTGGTGAATTAAACAAGATGAGCAAAATACAGTAAAGAACCTTGTTCACTTCTTCAATAGGTAAAAATGGGATAACTGGCTGAGACTTGCTGGAGACAGTAACCAGCCCTGTCCCTAATAAGAGAAAGAGAAATAGATAATGGTAAAATTGCAGGAATGACTAAATGTATCTGAATGACTTGTGGCATGGGATCTGAATGGCCATAAACTAAATTCAATTTGGTTAGTATACCTCATTATTCAGAGGAGGTTGGCATCTATTTTGGGAGATTGTTCACATAGCGTTTAATCAAAAGCTGTTAGAAGCCTGAGACATTAGAGCTAATAATTTGGTCAAGCCAGGGGATGTGTTAGATATCATATGACCATACTATCTATATTGGCCTAGATTTGGCTAACTTATTCCTTAATTATTCAGTTCATTTATAAGCTTATAGTTTAAGCTTTATGGAACTTGTTTCATAACTTTCTATTGAGCTTTATTGGTTATTAATTAGAGGATTATTTTTAATATACATTAATATGTAGATCTGATGTCAGTTATAATTATAATTTATTCTTTGATCATTGCTGAGAATGTTGTTAAGTAACTTTGGCTGTTGGCTGAATAGCTGATAGTTAGATTCCTACCATGGATTGTTTAGGATAAGGTGCTGAGCGATTAAAGGCGTTTTCTGAAGCCACTAAAGTTTTAACGCTTGCTTTGGTAATAGTCATAAAATTACCTTATGCAACTTGGCCTCCATATTCTAGGTAAATGGTTCCTAATACAATGGATGAATCTACCCCATAAATGCTGTTCTATATGGCTGACTAAGGCGATGGGCCATGCTATGTTAATATTTCAGCCCTAAATGGTTAGGTTTTTGGATAACAATTAATGACATTAATTACGTCAGATGAAAAACTGAGCAACAACTGCCCTATAAGCCCACAAATGTTTTATAAAAAGATAGACTTGGATAGTTATGTATACTATTATAAACTTACTTAATTGAAGAGTTGAGAGAGAATGTCTTCTCTTGTCTGATATTCCAATAATATGTAAGTTATACCTGAGTGGGGTTGAAACCACTTATAAAGAAGACTTGACTGATTAGTTGTCTCCATACAACTAGTTTTCTCCTTTATTCATACAACCAAATTTGATCCTGTGCAGTAAAGTTACAAAAAAAGTATGAATTTGGCAGTCTTAATAGATAATCTGCTTTTGAAGGGTCGTGCCAGAACTTTGTACAATAGTAAAGTCATAACTATATAGCCAAAGAGCCCAATTGGGTAATAACTATAGAGATATTTCATTATTTGCAGCCAATTTAGTGATGCGTGGTCAGTGATAATAATTATATGGTTCCCATATAAGCAGGGCTGGAAGCTCTTAGCCACAAATAGTACAGCTAAACACTCCCAATTGGTGACACTGTAGTTTCATTTGGCCTTTGATAAAGTTTTGCTAAATTAATCCATGGGTTGATCCACTTGCTGCTAATCTAGCTGGGCTAGGATTACCCCAACGGCCAAATCACTGGCATCAGTGAATAGTATGAAAGTTGATCAAAATTTGGGCAAATAAAAGAAGGATGAGTGCTTAGGGCAGTCTGGACTAAATTAAAATCCTGGTCTTTCTGTTGGTCCCATTCAAAAGAGACGTTCTTGAGCAGTAGATACTGTTGGACAATTACAAGTCTGATGTTGTATTAAGAGTGATTTGGGTTTCAATTTTTTTGGACAAAAGACCCTGTTTAATTCTCGGTGGAACCTTCTGAATCGTGGCAATAATTCCCACAATATTAATAAAACTCGGCCAAATAGTTCAAGTTTAGATAGCTGGAATATTCTAGCTCATCAGCAGAATCATGGGACCTATTCCGAGGTCCCTCCCCACCTTACCACTAATGTAATCAAGCCACACCGCGGAGACTGGGCCCTTTTATAGGGTTGGAGGGGGTCCCAAAATGTGCAGATAGTTTCTCACACGGTGATTGGTTTAAATACATTAAAACTTTACCTCACAGGCTTGTCCTACCCACTCTTGACCCTCCATTGGCCTTCCAATAAATTGAGGCGAGATTCTAGAGCTTCAATAGGACAAGTGCCCATCTTTCCTAATTTTACTTGAACTTAGTAATGATTTAATGTGTATGCCCTTTGAGCCTGAGGTGAGTTAAATTACTAATCTGTGACATTCTAAGAGGGTTTGTTTCTTATCCCCCGTGGGACCCAATAAAGTTATAAAAAACTCAAATTTCTAGCACTTGGTTTTTTATTTTTATTATCTTCCATGGATACAATCCCTCATTTGTTGGAGTTTAGGCCTTAATAACACCAGCGAGCCTAAAAAATCCTAAAATCCAACAGATACACAAAAAGCTTGACAAGGTCAGAAAATTGCGGTATAAATTGCCTATAACAACCCACCATACCTAGTAATAATATAAATCTCTAAGACTCTGGGTGGTGTCAATTTCTTTATTTTAGCAACCTTGTTGGTTAAAGATTGAATTTCTTGCTTTGTGACCTTATGCACCAAGAATTCCATTTCTGGTTGTAATAATGAGCAAATGGAGGGCTTAAGTTTAATTAATCCCCCCAGAGTCAATTGAAAAACCAAAAAAGGTGCTCTAGGTGGCCGTTATAAAGTTCTGTAGAAGATAGTAATATTTTCAAGGCAACCAGGACGCAAGACAGCTTCTAGTCACCCAGGAGTCCGTCTATAGAACGCTAGAATGTTGCATGGGCATTATTTAGCCCCTATGTTATGTGGGTATCTTCAGGTAGTTCTTCATTCACAATTAGGGTACACTTGTCTTGATTTTTAGGAGCTTTTTGATCTTCCAGTACCTCTGGTTAGATTCATTGGTGAGAAATACTGGGCTCATCCAGCAGCCATGGAGAGTCTTTAGATTTTTGGGAGGAGATATCCATCCTATAAATCAAAGCATTAAGCTTATGGTAATTAATAATGACCCAATGGCTCATATCTTTTATCAATCAAGCCTAAGAGGAGACACCCATGGACTTTTAGAAAGTAACAGATTTACTGAAGGTAGAAACTCTCTAAGCTCAATAGTAGCTTGGTTCTCTTCTAACTTGCTTTTTAAATAGGTGGTAAGCATATAGGAAGCGTCCTAGTCTTCACATTGTATGTGACCCCTTTCGTTTTGCCAAATTCATATGTGGATGTGGAGAATAGATCAAAGTACTCCTCAAAGAGCTTATCAACCTTCTTTCTTTGTTCTGTGGTTAGGCCTTCTTTTATATAAATGGTGTTAAGAGTCACAGTGGAAGGCTTTTTTAATTCTAAGCCACAAAGTCTTCTGAATCCATGGACTAAGCTGATATCATCAATGGGAACTAAGCGTAAGTAGGCTATTGGAATATTGGGGTCAACAGTGTGAGCCTTTAAAGTTAAGTTGGGCAGCAATATAGAGATTTAGATATCATATGCGGGTGAACATACCCAGGAAAGTTAGAAACTCTTTTATGGAAGAATTTTAGCCTCTCAAATTATCTAACAGGCTTCCTGGTGAAATAGTTACATGGACCCAGGCATCTACTATAGCCTGTGGCCCTGGGGAATCATTTAGGGCTCTGGTAATACACAGGCATCCGCTCAAACCATCCACTACACAAGGTGGTGTCTTGCATGAAAACCTCAGATGTGGTAGTCAAGCTGATTGATCTGATTCTCCATCTCCTAATAAACAGCTGCGAGCCTTTATAAATTCTTTGCTATCCTAGATTTATTAAAATACCAAGGAGATGAAAGTAACAATAAGGGATAAGGATCTTTCCGCATAATGATTAAAAGTGGCATATCCCTGAGGAATTAAAGTGCCTAACGGTAGCTCATAACTGGGGTTATCCAAGGCTATAGCTGAGGTGTTTAACAAAGGCTAGTTAAACTTGAGTCAGAATGGAACAGCCCTTG
The DNA here is from genome assembly GCA_022478985.1 of Massospora cicadina. Classification (NCBI taxonomy): domain Eukaryota; kingdom Fungi; phylum Entomophthoromycota; class Entomophthoromycetes; order Entomophthorales; family Entomophthoraceae; genus Massospora; species Massospora cicadina. The sequence goes on along the minus strand of JAKSZP010003134.1, from coordinate 60,544 downwards.
AGGATTTGGTAAACTGAGGTCCCAGTGGTACCATATACAATGTTTTGTAGCAGATTGGGCGCAATTTTTAATTTGTTATTAATTTGGAAGTTATTGCGTTCACTGGAGACCCACTGTCAATTTTGGAAAGTATAGGGAAATTATAGACCTTAACCAAAGCCCAAGTAACAATACTATCAAATTTGTGGCAGTAAGGTGAGAAACATGGGCGAACCATCAGAAGAATAATCAGTATATAAGTGTTTATATCATTTTTTATCTCATTAACACAGGGTTTTCTGGTGACAACCTCACTGGGAATATCATATTTGCGTAGAGGCATAGGGGAAGCATAAGCACAAAGAGCTTCTTTCTTCATGCTGACCTTTCTTTTCCTGACAACTCTTATTACGCCTCTTCTGCACGTCACTTGTGGCATTCTTCTTTGGTGTACCAATAGCCCTTACATAAGGAACAAATAGGCACGTTGTTCTCCTTTTTCTCTAAGACGTGTAATTTAAGTCTAGTAGGGGCCTAAACCAAGGCTGAGTAGTTGTTCAATATGGTTGCTCAGATCTCATTTAAAGCCTCTTTAATACATAGACACATGTAAAGGTTCGCTTGATGCCTATCATATGGAGCTGAACCTGAGGCCAAGATTTGAGAGCAGAGATAATGGCCATGATGGCTTCATCTAAAAAATTAATTAGTAGTAACTATTGGCTGTGTGATATCATAAAAATGATGTGAGAAATTGAGGCTCTTTACTCTTTGTTGAAGCAAATGGCCATAGAGGCTTACTCTTGATTCAAGAGGGTCTGGTCACTGTTTAATTCTTGTACTAGAGTGGTCTTAACCTTATACCAGGTCTGGCATTCAAGTAGGTTGTGGTATAATTTCTTGGGCTTCCCTGAAAAGGCAGGAGCGGATATGCCTCACCTTATGGCAATCAGTGGATTCTTCTATAGAGCTCTCTTATGCATTTGAAGATGATGCAATGCTTTCTTGACCAGAAACAAATTGTTCCTTAGAAATTGGGTTTAAAGGGGAGCAAGTTGGCGCAGAGAGAGTATTGATGCCAGTCTCGATGATATGGATAATTATAGTAGACAATGAATCATCATATCTTCAGGGAACTTTTTTCGGTCCATTTTTCATTGTATCTTTTAGTCATCCTTAGTTCAAGGATTAATTAAGAGCGCTGGCGTCAGCTTTCTGGTTAATTTGGGGTTGTAAGCTTAGAACCTCAGACTTACAACGACTGACCTAAGCCTCAAAATTTGTGAGTTTCTGTTTAATCTCACTAAAATGTTTATTGGTAAATCTCATAACGCTTGGAAATTGTCAATTTCATAGCCTAAAGCTCCCAGAATAACGTCAAGATGAATTAGACTATTATCAGGGAAAACTCACCTATTTTCATGCAATTTTTGATTAGATTAGAAGGTTCTCCATCCTTATAAAAATCTTGCCTCTAATGGGATCCTCAGAACCTTCAGGTGGATTTGTTTAACCCAAGGAGCCAGGTGGCCCTCTAGAACCAGGTCAATCTTCATCTCCTTCAAGGACCTCTGAATCCTCATGGACCTCTGGGTCCTTGAGGCCCCTCAGAACCATCAGATCTGGTGGGACCCTGTGACCCTTGTGCCCCTTCAAGTCCTTCAGTAATGGCTCAAGACCTGTCCTGTAATTGGACAAGCTACTCTTCTACTTGATTAACCGTTTCAATAGTGCCAATTGCAGATCCTGATTCTGTACGACAGCGTCTGATGTGGTGTGATGTGTATACTTGCATACTTTGGATACCACGCCTTGTACTCAAGGAGTGAGGTAGGTCTCCATGTAACTGGAAATTCCAGAGTCCAGCAAGTTGATATAATTCAGAGTACCATCAATAAGGCGACAGTTATCCTGAATAACTTCATGATTATCTCAATAACAAGCGGAACCAGCCTTGTATAATTTGACCAAATTGGAATTGAGGCTCTACATCATTCCTGGATGGCGTAACATCTTATGATGATGCAGACCCACTAGTCAGAGGAGATTATGAAGAGAAGGATACACAACTGGCATAGGTAGGGTTCTTCCCCACTGAACAGTTCATTGCTCTTACAAGTAGATGTCTTGTAGAGTCTCCACATACAAGAGGGTAGAGGTAATTTAGGAATGACTGGATTGAGTTTTCATTCTGATAGATTCCATCAAGAGTTTTTGAATGTGTTGGCTACGTTTTCAGCTTGGAGATAGAACTGACTACGATCTGGCATGATTAGATTAAATTCATAGAAGCAAAAAATATGCTCTCTGGTTGTAAAGGGTGTACCTCAATTTTTGAAATACTAAATTAATCAGGTAATGCTCCTTTCTCCATTTGAGAGAGGTAATTGTTTCTAGAGTTATCTTCCATGGTTTGTGATTAACGTTTTCACTTATTATACCTTGGGGCCCATTTAGTGAGCACCACGTTTTTGTTTTTTTACAAGTAGAAAGTTGAATTATAAAATTTTTGGGTGCTCAGAGCAGTAGGAAATGGAAGTATTAAATTTCTTTGGGATGGCACTGGAGAGTGGAAAGGTATAAAAAGTCGATGGTAAGGCACTTTCGCTTCTGCATGGTTCAATTGTTGGAAGCTATCTTGAGTTATAATTATTATTATTTTAACTATGCAAAGAGACATAAAATAAGTATGTATTTGATAGGGGAAAATATACAATAAAATTTATCAGTTGAAGCTATAATATTTATAGGATGTTTCAGTACCCTGGGGCGAATAGGGCTCCTGGGTCATCCACATTCAGTATCATAACTCTTCATCCAGTAAGGATGTTGAGTCACAGTCATCTCTTTGAACGGCTTCTGGATTGTTATCTGCCCATTTTTAAAGTGCTTCCAGGTTTCAGTATTAATATTGGGATGAAGTTCCATCAGATGACAATTCTCAAACCCCCTTTATTCCTTACCCATTTATGGGAGGAGGCCTATCAAGCAACATTCCATCTGCTTCCTGAGAGCTCAATTTAAAGATGAGATGCTCAAGTAGCTTGTTGGTCCAATATCTATAATTGTCAAACTGTTCTTTAGTGTAAATGCCAACACAGGGCTTTTGGCCCCAGCCAGTCAAAGTGGAGACCATCAATAAGATGAAGACTCCAGACAGCAAGATGGAAATTTAATTCTTCCTAGGGATGTTCAACTATTACTGGCAATTCATAGAGAACTTAATCAATGTATGATAACTGTTACTACCTTTTGAAGGATGAGTTACAATTTGAGTAGACAACAAACTATCAGCTGGCTTTTGACTGACTTTGCACTTTGTGTCATGGAGCGTGCTGACCATATATGAATGTCTGACACTAAGAGTGATTTACCACACAAAGCACCATCCAGAATACATCTGGTACAGACATCCATATTTTAGAATACTTGGAGAAAAAAGCAACTGTGAACACTATACAAAAAATCCTAAGATTGGAAATCATAGCTACTGAATGACCATTGAACTTCTTAATTATACAGATAAAGTTCAAATTTTTAAGGATTTAAATTTGAAACTATGGAGCTAAAAGGAAAAAATAGAGTGAAAGCAGAAAATGTTGGGGTCCACTACTATATAATATCACTGAATAAGATATGATAAACAGGTGCATTACTTTTTTAGCATTTAGTGGTGCCCAACACAAAAGGGGGAGCCTCCATGCATCATTATTTGCAAATGAGTCAGATAAAGGGATTATCATAATTAAAAATTCCTATTATAGTCTCTAAGTTATCAGCCTAGGAAGCCATATCAGATCGTGAGGAAACTTTGGGTAAACTTTTGTACAGCGCCCGTTTTAGCTGGCAGACCATGGTGAGCAACATTGGGAAGGAGCATCAGCAACATGTGGCATAATAAGGTATAGTTTTGGGCTTTCTTCGTTTATGAGGCTGGAGGTGTCCATCGCCTCACCATATTAAGCAGGTTGATGCTCAGCGAGAGTGATGAGAGCAGGCACACAAGTGAACGGCTTGATGCACTGGCAGGTTTGTGGATAAATGGGGTCAAAAATAGAATTTTTTGCCTCATTGATAAAAGTGCGGCTTGTACCAAAAGTGAGCTCCTCAATTTCATATTTCGCATCTTCCTCAAAATCTTGGGGAAGTTCAGGATAGGAATACCCTTTATGAGAAGTTCCATCGCCCTATGAAGTTGCTGGCGGAGTAGGGTGTTGTCAGGGGGCAGCTGCGGCCTCAACTGCCATCTAGTTAAATTTTTATTCTTAACAAAACTGGGTTTTACATGGTAATGTTGAGAGTGAAAATTGGGAGGATCAATAAAAACTCCCCCAAAGTGAAATCTGACTTGGCATTAAACGGCCAGTTACTATCATTGATCCAGTCAAGACATTTGAATGGATTAAGCTCAGCTAATGCTGGGCCAGCCACCAAAATTGGAGCAGTGTCAGGAGCTGATGAGTTGTGTACAGTTGGCCACAGCAGCTCAATCAAAACTATCTCAGCCACCAACTCAGGATTTTGTAATACAGCCAAATTTGTTAAAATATTTTGAAAAAAATTAAATTTTGATTGGATGTCAACTTGGAAGTGGTGCCAGAATTTGTTGAGGGTAGGGGTGGGAGGATTGAGCCCCATTTGAAAAATTGGGGCGAACTGGCTGCTGACCCATCGCCAGAGGGAGGAGCGGGAGAAGTGGTGGAGGCAGAAACTGTAGGGTGCTTGCACTTTGAGTGATCAAGCTCAAAACACAAGGGGCAAATGGCGCAGCCATTTTTGATGCGCGCCCAGAAAGGGTTATCAGGAGCAGATCTGATAATGTTGTGGGGGGAACTGCAAGATAGGAATTGCGATGAGATGGGCAGATCATTGAAAAGGCGTGAGGCCCTGCCAGACAATCCTCCCCATTTGGAACCACAAATTGCAACATGGGGTCCTGCACCATAAACGTCCAAACCCTCTGTCAGGTCATAAGTGTTATCACATATTCCCTGATAATTTTTGGCCAGGGGACTGGAAGCGCAAAGGGGTTGTATTATACCTATGTGCTTCTCTTGGTTGAGAAGTCTTATTCCAGATACATAATCTGGAGAGGTAATTCCAAATAAAATATATCAACTTTAACTTAAAATTGAGAAAAGAAGAAAGTAAGTTTTATTAGCTTAGTAGCCACAATATAAAGGAAATTGGGGATGTTTTACTTGTAAATCTGAGTCCAAGCATAGATTATAATTTCATAAGAATTGGTGATTCTGCGGCAGTCCAATTATCTCAGTTGAATAGGCTTTGTTCGCCGCATGGATCAGGTTTGAACCCCAAGATTAGATTGCTCTGAGGGAGCAATAGTTGACTTCATAAGTCAGGTTGATCACCAACTTTAAAGGTCATAAAATTTCGTCATGGATTATCCCTGACATGATTTTGGGCTATATGGTCGAATTGGGATTAATTCACATCAGCCAACACATCTGAATCTACACTTTGGGTAAGAATCCCAACAACACCCCCATCTAGATCTTGGCTTAGGGGGGATGAACTGAGAAAGCGACTATGTACGTGGTTTACAACTTTATCTTGAACAACCTTTAAAATTGAATGTTTGTTGCACCATCTATATATGACCCAGTAAGGCCCTAACCAGTTGGTGCCCAATTTATTGTCACAAATTCCAGGCTGGTGATAATAGAAAAGGACTAGGTCACCCAGTTGGAAGGTGTGCAAGGTGTCATGCTTCTCATTACATTGAGCAGTTTCACTACTTGTTGTAGCGGACAGGTTTTTGGAAGACAGGGCATGTAGTCAGATAATTTCATTTGCATTGCTTTGCATAGTGACTTCTGGGATTTAATGGGAGGCTTGGTCAAGCATAGCATGCACTTTATAAGGCAGATGGGGATTTCTGCCATACAACGCTTGAAATGGCGGCATCTTAATTATTCATTGGTAACTAATCCTATAGGCCAGAATTGCATTAGGCAAATATTAGGGCCAGTGAAGGGATAAGTAATAGCCTTTTTCTGGAGGGTTGCAGTTAGAGAAACATTTGCCCGCTCTACCATTTCATTGGTTTCAGGATGGTAGAGAGTGGAGAATACCTGTGTGGTTGCCATCAGTTCAGCTAAATTTTTCACCAGCGTTGAGCGGAAATTTTGCCCATTACCGGAAAGAATGATGTTAGGGCTCCCATGTTGGGTGATAATACAATTATACAAAAACGTGGCGGTAGCCTTTGCCAAAGCCGAGAGTAGAGATACTGTATCAATCCACTTAATTAAATGGTCCACGGCTAGTAGGAGGATCTAATGACCATTGGAGGCTTGAGGGGGATTTACAACATCAGTGATAATAGTATGGAATGGTTCACAGGGTGGAACTACTGGATGTTGAGATTAGAGATTAGGTCCAGCTTGGCTTTTACATACCAGGCAGGACTCTAATACATCCTGGATTGAAACAAGTATTCCTTCCCAATAACATTGAATTTTAAGCCACTGGTAGGTTTTCTGAATTCCCCATGGCTGAATGACTGATGTCCTTCTAATATGGCGTCAATTAAAGCTGAAGGTCATACATAGGGCACTTACTTTTTAGACTCAAGTTTGCACAATTGACCGTTCTTGACTTGAAGGTTAGCCAATTTCTTTGCTAATTCCTATTGATGGTAAGGGATTCATCTTTCCATAAATATGAATGGGCTAGGAGGTCATAGAGTTGATCCTCTCCAGGGTTAGTTAAAGTTAATATGGGATGCTGAGATAGGCAAACCGCATTTTGGTGTATAGGCCCTGATTGGTGAATAATATAAAAAATAATAGTTTTGAAGTTTTAACGTCCATCAGGCTAATCTCCCGTCGGGGTCCTTCATTTGCTGTAGCCATCATAAGGAAGCATGATTGGTAATGATGATGAAATGCTTACTGTAAAATAAGGTTGGAAATTCTTAGTAGCCAGTAGGACCGCCAAGCATTTGCATTCTGTTATGCTATTGTTGCATTTGGCTTTGGATAAGGTTTTCTATAGTAGGCGATAGGATGGTCCACTAAGTTTTCATCATGCTGAGATAGTATAGCTCCGATGGCAATATTGCTAGCATCAGTAAAGAGGAGAAAGGGTTTATCAAAATTTATGTGAATGAGTGCAGGAGAGTGGGAGAGAGATGCATAGCAGGTCAAAGGCCTGCTGTTGCTCTTCTTTCCACTGAAAGGGTATCTCTTTCTTCAGTAGATACACTAGAGGCTCAGAGGTGTCTGCAAAATGGGGGATAAATTGTTGATTATATTTCACCATCCCTAAGAAAACTTTTACGTCTCATAGAGAATTGTGTGGGGTCATCTTAGCAATGGGCAGAAAATGTCACCAATTGGAGATAACTGGCTTTACCTACCTTATGGCCCAAAAAGTCCCTCTCATTCTGAAAGAAAGATCATTTTGACAGCTTTAGTTTTAATGACAATTGCCATAACTGCTAAAAACTTGCCTGAGGTATACTAGATGTTTAGTAAAGGATTTGAAAAAATGGTAATATAGTCGAAATGAACTAGCACATAGGAGCGTTTTAAATCACCTAGGAGTCCGTCCATGGCGTGTTGGAAGTTAGCAGGGGCGTTACATAACCCCTGTGGCATTTAAGTGAGCTCAAATAGTCCTTCACCGAGATAAGAGCGATTTTTTCATGATCTTCAGGTGACAAATCAACTTGTCAGTATCAACTGGCGAGATCTATATCCAAGGAATAGTGGGACCCCAACATCAAATGTAAGGAATCATCTATATGCGGCAATGGATAGCTATCTTTTTTTGTGATTATATTGCGGCGGCAATAATCCATGACAACACAGTAGCCACCATCCTTCTTCAAAATTAATAAGAGTAGGGAAGACCATGGACTTTTATAAGGTACTAATAAAATGGCATTCAACAGTTGCTGTAAATCTAAGGCCACTTGAGCTTCCTCCACTTTAGATTTTTGGTATGGCCAGGATTTGAATGGAGGGTGAGCCTCAGTCTTGATTTGATGAATTACCCCAGAAATTTTCCCATAGTCACTTGGTCCCAAAAATAAATATTGTCATACTCCTCAAGGATGTCTTTGACATTCTGGCATTCATGAGGAGTGAGATTGTCCCCAATTCAACTATCAACCAGATCTATGGTAGGTAGGAGATCAAATCCAAAATCCTGTAACGATCCAAAACAACTCACATTGGCAATATTCTCAATAAAACATAGGTTTACATAAGCAATAGGGTCATGTGAGGGCCTTGGAGGGTTTCAGTTGTTAAGTTCCCTAATAGAATAGATATAGATTTCCCGTAGGCAGGATCCCAAATCCTCAGGAAGGTCAATGCTTCCTTGATGGAAGGGTTTGGACGTCCACTAAGCTCCAAAATTTGTTTGGAGGGGTGAGAATCTGGATCCCTGTATCCACAATAGCTTGTGAGTCAGAGAGTATTGTGATAGGATGAGATGCATAAAGAGGGATCCCCTCTCCGGCATTCACAGCCTCTGGGGTAACTTAGTTTTTCCCAAGACTAGGTATTCAACTTTGCAGATGGAGGTCAGGTATTCAAGGAGACATTTCCATTTTTGGGGCTCCTTTACTTTTGACGGGGAGTTTAAATATTAACAGAATCCGATACCCTAGTAAGAATAGGTACTTTTCCTTATGGTTGATGATGCAATTGAATTCTCGCATCAATTGGACCCCAATAAGCAACTCATAAGTATCGTTTTCTAACACAATGATGGGGACAGTAATTATAAGTTACCCTAAATTGAAGGGGTAAAGCGGTATACTCTCCAATCGCCTTAGTAGACTGACTACCTATGGTCCCATAATCAGCCTCATGGATCAAGTCTGAAGCCATTTTTTTCTTTTGGATAAGTCAGGAGGAAATAACGTATCTGGGGAACTGGTGTCAATAATTGCCAGAGCTTTAAACTTATGTACGACTACCTCAACTTGAACCACCAAAGATCTGAACTGGGAATTAACAGCTAGTAGACTGTCATTAGGGATTTGCAGCAAAGCAAGCGGAGGATTCTGCCGCAGCCAAGCTCAGGGTTGTTCAATGCACTTGAAAGTTTTATCTGCCAGTGTTTGGCTTTCCATAGAAGAGTTGACTGCCAAACTTTATTTGGGCAATTGATCAAAACAAAAGTAAGAAATCTGGAGATTTTATTTCCTAGAGTAGAAAGTGGTACGTCAACTTCTGCAGGGGCAGCTAACAAAAAAAAGCCTGAAGTGCTGGGATAGATATAGAGCTAGAACAAGGGTCTTGAGGCACTTGATTTCCGTCAGCATAGGGGGCCTCTTACCCTATATTGACTGATCTTTTGCCAACTTACGTTGGTGTACATGACAAAAGTCCATAGTGTGGTTGGTTCTCTTGCAATAAGTGTTGTATAATCCAGGTGTAGGCGAATTGGGGGATTAATGGCTAACACTTGGGGCCAGGGCTTATTGTTGTTAAAATGAAGTGGCCTGGCGGGTTTATATAGTTCACCCGGAGTTTCCAGAAGAGCTTCTTTAATATGGAGGAGGGACTTCAAGTTGGATTTCACTGCTTTTAGATAAAGTAGGATATTAAGTATAATTTTAAATGCCAATAACGAGGTGGTGATAGCATCATCTAGCATAAGACAATTCCCTGCAACCAGAGTTTATGGCTCAAGGTAAAAATGGTGGCCTAATTCATTGATAGTTTCCCCCCAATTAAGGCTGATGCCCATGAAGGTCTGTTTTTATTTAGATAGGGTTAGGTCGCTCCCAAATTCCTGGAGCACGGCAGGCTTGGCTTCAGTCCAATTACGGCAATGCATCAGATGGGGGACCATAATTCTTTGAGCCATGTGACTAAGACAGTTCGTCAGGTGTTTAAGCCATTTGCAATTGGTCGCTTTATACATAAAGCTTTCATAGCAATATAAAAAGTAGAAGATACTTCCCTCCTTAGGGACGTATTTTTCTTTGAACAAAGGTTTAAATGTACCACTTGGGGGGTTGGAGGCTGAACGACATGAACTTATATTAGGACTGCACTTTCACCTAATGAAGCGATATCTCAGGAATGCGCATGAGATTGAAGTGCATCCACTTGACTCCACAGATCATTAACTTAATCTATTACTAATATCTACCCATTCACGCGAGGCACTTAGAGCCAGTTTAATGGTGACAAGTTAGTTTAATTGCCACATTTAATTTTTAAAGTGGTATTGGCAGCTTGGAGTTTGAGTTGATGTTGTTCAGTGGTGAGCACACTTTACTCCAATCCATGTACCACAGAAGGTAGGGCTGGTAAGGTCCCAAGGCGTTCATGATGAGCAGATAAGGAAACTTCAGGGGAGAGGGGAACTCTATCTTAAGTGAGTAGGGCTCCTTGGGCAATGCGTCCCAATTGTCCATCAAGGTTTTTTATTGCTGAATTAACACCTGGAGGCGTTCATTGGGGATTCCTAGGTCAACACTTGGTCCCAGAGGTCCTCTTGGCCCAGGGGGTCACCATCCACCATCATGTCTGTCACAACCAGGGGGTCCCCATTCACCATTAGTCCATAATAAACAGGGGGTCCTCACTCACCAGGCACTCCTTGTGGCCCTGAAGAATGGAGACTATTATGGCCATCACGTTATTCATCATTCATTTACTCCAATGATTGATGCGTTCATCCACAGAGGTGATAAAGTTATAAAATTCAGAATGTACTTTGTGAGTATGATCTACCTGTCAGGCGAACAGCAAGTAAGATTTAGACTGGCCTGCCAGCCAGGGTGCCAGAGCACCTGAATGGCAAACCAGAATTCCCAAGGCACTGCTGCTGATATAACAAATATGGAACTGGAAAGGAGTTCCACCAATATCTGCTGGTGAGCCAGAATTTCGTATAAGCACAAGATAAAGTACCAGATGCACACAGCCATTAACCCCGAGGGGTACAAGAGCATCATCAGATAAGGCGGCTTAATTTTCAACATATAAAAACTAAATTTGGGAAGGTTTTTTAATGGAAAATTTAAGGAAGAAAAATCAACCAACAAATCTTCTCAGTGCGATGAAGACTGATTAAATAGTCATCAATTTGGAGGGAAAATAAGCCAGGATCAGGTCCTGCAAGTTCAACCTAACCAGAGAATTATTTTGGAATGGGCGGGTTAGTTCCCTGGGAACTGACATCAAAAAATTCAGCGGTGGTCCAAGTCACTGTCAGCTCAACCTCAAACGTCTGAACCAAGGCTCAGCTACATTTCTGACGGTTGGCACAATGGTGTTTGGCCCAACTAGCGGTGAGAATCCCCCAAGGCCACCCCACATAGGGGTGGGTCCATTTGGTTAGGAACGGGTTCAGGACACCCAACCCACCCATGCTCAGTCGCTAGGCCATTCATTCATTCAGTGGCATTGCATCAGGAGCAATGCCCGATTTGCCAGCAGGAAGCTTCAAACCTTGTCAATGGTGTCTGATGCTATTGCCTGCCCATTGGGGGTGATGCAAGACAGATTTGGGAGGGGGGAGATTTTCACAATTGTCATGTTAACCAAATTGTAACCATTGGGCTTTTTGGCTGGTAGATCAGTCTTCAAACCTTTTCAACCATTTGAAATCCAAGCATCAGGCTGATTGCCACTCAAATTAGTTGCGATCAATTTCATTTTGGCGATCTCAGTTTAGATTTCACTGTATACTTGTAGCAGTTCTGCCGAGGAGAGTTTGGGTACTGGAAGCAGGATCTTAAGTGGAAGGGCTGTTACCCAGCGCTCGTCTACCATGTAAGTGAGATCGCCATGAGTAACAGGGGGTATGGCCATCCTCTTTGGTACCTTCTTGCTCGGTAATGGGAAAATGGCCCAATCAACGCCCAAGGGACATTCCCCAGGACTTACATTACCCTTTCCTTTTTCCAAAGGAAGAGCACCACCACTGGGAAACTTTATGAGAGCCACATTCTTGTGCGCCTTGGGTAACTTGATTGCCATTACCATCGTAGGGTTTTGGGGTGGATGGGGAGCCTTGGGGTGGGATATGTGGAATGCTTTGACCAGGTCCATGCAATTTATGCAATGACGCGCCTTGACCCAACTCTTCTCATAGGCTGGATACCCTTTCCAGGCCATGAGATATTGGATGGAACGTCGCGATTTCTGGGATGCCAGGATAACCTCTACCTCAGCCCCTTCCTCATTTTTTGATGATGATCAGTTCCTGTTCCATGGTAATTTCACCCTGAAAAGGTGACAACTGGGAAACGTGGAATATGGGATGCTGCTTCCAATGCACAGGGAGCTTCAGTCAGAATGCCCCATTACCCAATACCTCCTCCACCAAATGGGGACCTAAGTGTTTACTGGAGAATTTATGAGAAGGGGCCTGGATCTTTAAGTGATGGGTGTCAAGCATAACATAGGAGCCCACCATAAACTCATGACCTGGAAGATGCTTTTGATCTGCGAACTTCTTGTAGTCATCTATAGCTTTGGTGAGGTGTTCCTGCACCAAGGCTTGAGTCAATCTAATATGAGCAGCGTGGTCCGCAGCAGCTTGAACCTCAGGCCACAAGCATGGTCTGACTGAAAACAAAGGATTATAACCCAACGTTGCTTCATAGGGGGAAAACCCCGTGGATGCATGGGTCCCATTATTAGACGTGAATTGAGTGAGAGGGAGGTCATTGGCCCAAGTATCCTGCGCAGCTGCAGCATAGCAACGCAGGTACTGTTCAAGAACTTGATTGACACGCTCGGTCTGGCCATCAGACTGAGGATGATACGCTGTAAAGTGACAGGGGGATATTTTTCAGTATTGATAGGAGTTCACTCCAAAACTGCGCGGTGAACTGGGAGCCACGGTCACTGATGATCTCCTGGGGGAGACCAAACATTAAAAACACATGGCATACAAAAAGGCGGGCAGTTTCTTCTGATGTATTTGTGGAAGTACAAGGTATAAAAAGGGAAAATTTCTTGAAGCAATCCACCACTACCATCACTGCTGTGAACCCATTAGAACAGTGGAGCTCAACGATAAAGCCCACGGACACCAATGTCCATGGGCCCTCCACCTGCTGTAAGAGGCGCAGGAGGCCATTTTTGCCGGAACAATCTGACTTAGCCCTGGCGCAAGTAACACAATCAGCGATCCAGGCCGGAACTTCTTTTGTCAAACCTGCCTAATTGTAGGTCTGTTTGATCAAATTGATGCATTTCTTAGAACCAGGGTGACCAACCGTGGGGGATTGTGATGTGCGCGAAATACCTCAGCTTGGAAGGAGGGGGAACCCAAACGCAAGATCTAACGTATACAAGACCCTCCTTCAGTGAGTATAGAGAGTGTTTATACTTCTGATGAGATAACTGCTCGACCAACTCCACACCTTCAGGGAAGGCCATTTTACTGGCTAAGACCTGAGCAATTAACAGAGCGTTGGGGGCCAGAGCGATGGAAGAAACAACAGGAGGAACAATTGACAATATTTGGGTGGTAGGAATCACAGTACCGAGATCCACTTCCTCCAGATCCGTGGGACTGTGGGCGGGGCTGCAGCTGAGAAAATTGGGAAGTACATTTAGTGAACCTTTTACAAATTCGTATTTGAAGTTGAAACAGCACAGGGCCCGATAGGTTTGGGCTTGCCAATGTGCCAATTTTTGGGGTTTACAAAAGTACAACATGGCCTGGTGATCCATGCGAATTGTTAGTTCATGTTGGGCACCCTGTAACAGGTACCTCCAATGAGTTAGGGCCCATGCAACAGCTGCAACCCCTTGTCATAAATAGCCCAAGACTGCTCCATAGAGGTGAACTTTTGGGAAAAGTAGGCGACCAGGTGTTACAAGCCATTGTGCTCTTGTAGTAACACTGCTCCAACAGCTACTGACAACGCGTCTCATGCAACAATATATGGCTTGGTGGGATTGGCATGTTTCAAAATGGGAGGGGATAAAAACACCTCTTTAATCAATTTGAACGCCTGTTGGCATTCGCCCGTCCAGAGAAATGGTACATTTTTCCCTGTAAGGGGGTGTTTGGGGCGGCGAGCTGTGAAAGTGCGGGGGAGAACTTTTTTAAGAAAATGATGGTTCCCAATAAACTCCATAGTTGTTTCTGGGTAGTCAGGGTTGGCCACTCCCGGATAGCATCCAACTTATTAAAAGGGATTGAAAAACCATCTTTAAGGATGAGATTATGAGGAACATAACCTCCTCCTTATAGAACTCACACTTGTAAGGCTTGATAAACAAACCTGCATTATGTAAGATGGCCACAACTGCTTCCAGGTCAGTAGCGTGTTGTCCAAGAGTTGGGGAGTGAACCAGAATGTTGTCAATATATGCTATTTGCACAGGTAAACTGGAGGTCACCCAGTACATTATTGATCATGTGTTGAAACATAGTGGGAGCGTTCTTCAGCCCAAAGGGCATCACACGGAATTGAAAATTTCTCGCTTCATCCAGATTGCTGTTATCCAAAATTGCCCTTTCATCACCTGAATCTGGTTGAATGCATTAACGAGATCCAGCTTAGAAAACACCTGATATTTGGCAATTTCTTGGCTTATTGTCAGTTCTAAAGGCAGGGGGTAGGGATCAGAAACTGTGGTTTTATTAAGGTGTCCATAGTCCACACACAGGGCGGAGAGAACCATCAGCTTTTTTAGCAAAGACAATGGTAGACGCGACAGGCGAGGTCTCCTTGAACATCCACCCTTTTCTCAACATATCATCCAACCAGGTGTTAAGGGCGGCCTCCTCCTCTGCTGTGTGGGGATACAACGGGCAGTTGGTATTCACCAACTCCACCGTCGTGTGAAAACCACAGTCAAATTTAGTGTGTGAGGAGGCAAGCAATCCGCCTTTTCCAAATTGAATTTGTGTTGATAGAACATTAAACTTTTTGGAAAATCGGATGGTATGCCTGTAAGGGAGACAAGGGATGTTATAGAACTGCAACCTTGAGCTTTTCTAAGAGTGTCAACTAGGGGTATTCACCCTCCAGTTTATTATTACCGAACAACAACATGTTAGACTCCAGATGGATTTTTACATTTTGTCAGCACCACCATCCCACTCCTAAGATCACTGGAAACACCAAGTTTGGCATGGCCTAAAAGCAATCGCAGAAGCTGAATTGGTGTATTGAAAATGTTACTGGGCGACGTACCAGGTATGAGGTTTGGGAGGCTGACGATGCAACCATCACCAAAGGACCTGCATCCATGGCAAGTTCCAATTGCTGGGCCAGTTCTACACTCAAAAAACTTCCCGCGGCTCCAGTGTCCACCAGGGCCTCAAAGGAGATGTGATGGGACCCAACATTAATCTTCATGGGTACTAATAATTAAGCGGAGTTCACTTTATTGGTAGTTGTGTATGAATTCAGTGATAACAAAGAGATGGTGGTGGGGTCAGGGGAAACCACTTGAGTTTGGTGAGGATTAAACTCATTGCAAGTTGAGATGTCAGACCCTACTGACATGGGCAAAATAGCCGTAGCAACTATGGGGTATGGGTTTGGAGTTTTGAGTGGGACTGGACTAATGTGGGCAGAGATAATCTTCTTTACAACCTGATTCAGTTGGAAATAAGGGACTATTGCTGCGCCAATGTACGTGAGAAAGGAGGAAATGGCTAATAATAATGGTTGGTCAATTATGTCAGGCAAACAGTGAGTAAGAATTAGACTGGCCTTCCAGCCAGGGTGCCAGAGCACCTGAATGGCAACCCAGAATGCCCAAGGCACTGCTGCTGATATGATGAATATGGAGCTAGAAAGGAGTTCCACCAATATCTGCCAGTGAGACAGAATTTTGTATAGGCACAAGATAAAATACCAAATGCACACAACCATTAACCCCGAGGGGTACAAGATCATTGTTGGATAAGGCGGCTTGATTTTTTTTTAGTACTAGATGGTCCCAACCCAAGGGGGGATTCATCGATATAAGGCGGCTTGATTTTCAACATATAAAAACTAAATTTTGGGAAGGTTTTTTTAATGGAAAATTTAAGGAAGAAAAATCGACCAAAAATTTTCTCAGTGCAATGCAACTGATTAAATAGTCATCAATTTGGAGAGAAAACAAGCTGGGATCAGGTCCCGCAAGTTTGACCTAACTGGTGAATTATTCAGGAATGGGCGGGTTAGTTCCCTGGGAACTGACATCAAAAAATTTGGCGGTGGGCCAAGTTACTGTCAGTTCAACCTCGAACATCTGAACCAAGGCTTGTCTACATTTCTGACGGTTGGCACAACAGCGTTTGGCCCAACAAGCGGCGAGAATCCCCCAAGGCCACCCCACATAGGGGTGGGTCCATTTGGTTAGGAACGGGTTCAGGACACCCAACCCACCCATGCTCAGTCGCTGGGCCATTCATACAGTCAGTGGCATTACATCAGGTGCAACGCCCGATTTGCCAGCAGGAAGCCTCAAACCTCATCGATGGTGCTCAATGCTATTACCTGCCCATCTGGGGTGATGAAAGACAGATTTGGGAGGGGGAGATTTTCCCGATTGTCATGTTAACTGAATTGCAACCATTGGGCATTCTGACTAATAGATCAGTCTTCATACCTTTTTGACCATTTGAAATCTGAGCATTGGGCTGATTGCCACTCAAATTAGTTGCAATCAATTTATTTTGGCGATCTGGGCGCATATTTCACTGATTCCTCATAGCAGTTCTGCTGAGGAGAGTTTGGTACCAGAAGTGGGATCTGAAGTGGAAGGGCTGTTACTCAGCGCTTGTCTACCACATGAGCGAGATCGCCCTGAGTAACAAGGGGGTATGGCCATCCTCTTTGGTACCTTCTTAATCGAGAGCAGGAAAATGGCCTGATTGACACCCAGAGGATGTTCCCTAGGACTTACACTATCCCTAGTTATGGACAACAACCTCTATTTGACTAAAACGATTAGTGAGCTCCATTTATACGAAACTCATGACTCCTTGATCAAGATGGGTTATCACATCCTGTATCTCATTAATAAGCTGCTGATTTTCCAACATAGCATTTTGGTTTTCATTGCCAAACTGGGAGGCATATTGGTAAATTTTGAGAAGCTGCGAGTGTATTTTCTCCAATAACTGCAAATGGCGGAGTAATTCCTGATGATGGAACCCCGCTACTTGAAGTAGATGGTACAAGGCGGGATGTACAAAATGACTCATATAGCGTTTCATAAACCAGCTCCAACCTGTTCTATATCAAGCGAAGAGCTTTGAGCCAATATCATCATAGGGGCTGGCACTGAAAGAGCCCATCTTCTATTAAATCTGCCTCCAGGAACAAGCGCCCTGGATAAGAGGAGCTGGTGGGCTTCAGCGAAGTCTAATAAATGTAAATTGCATTGTTAAGCGGATGGAGCGTGGAGGGTCACCTCCATTGATGGGGGAAATAGAATGTTGGAGTTGGCCTCTGTATTTCTTATGTGATTATTGATTCCCAGTCACTGAGAGGGGCGGCTTCATGATCTGATGCGTTTTCTAAAGCCAAAGCGTTATTGTCCATTATTGATTTTTTTAATTTTTATTTTATACTTTTCACCATGAACTTGAAGTTCACCTGGCTGGGAGAACCGCTTTTGTGGGGATCATGGGTGTGTTACCATGTATCCCTTGATAATTTTATCCAGAGGACCCAAATCTCAAGGGGGTTAGATTATACCTATGTGCTTCTCTTGGTTGGGAAGTCTTATTCCAGAAACTTAGTATGGAGAGGCAATTCCAAGTAAATTATACCAAATCTAACTTAAAATTGAGAGGAGAAGAAAGTAAATTTTATCAGCTTAGTAGCTACAATATAAAGAAAGTTGGGGATGTTTTACTTAAAAATCTGAGTCCAAGCATAGATTATAATTTCATAAGAATTGGTGATTCTGCGGCATGCCAATTATCTCAGTTGAATAGGCTTTGCTCACCTCATGGATCGAGTTTGAACCCTGAAATTAGATTGCTTTAAGGTATCAATAGTCAACTTCATAAGCTGGGGCTGATCCCTGATTTGAAGTCATCGAATTTCGTTGAGGATTAACCCTGACAGAAGTTTGGGATATATGGTCAGATAAGGATCAATTCCCATCAGCTGACACATCCAAATCTACAATTTGGGTAGAAATCCCAGCATCCTCCAT
Organism: Massospora cicadina; assembly: GCA_022478985.1. Taxonomy (NCBI): domain Eukaryota; kingdom Fungi; phylum Entomophthoromycota; class Entomophthoromycetes; order Entomophthorales; family Entomophthoraceae; genus Massospora; species Massospora cicadina. Next base: position 42,434 of record JAKSZP010003134.1, on the reverse strand, counting down.
GAGATTGTGGTGGAGGCGTTTGGGGGAAAGTTAGGAGGGCAACCTGGCAAACTGGATTACCAAAGTGGCCTCATCCAAAAATCTGGGTTCAAATGGTGGGAAGGGAGATGTCGCAATTCCAATACAACTGGATGATAAGCCCTAAGTCAATATGGTGGAACAGATAGAATCCGCTGAGTTGTTTATGAGTATGATTATTTGAGCGCTTTGAAATGAGGCAATATTGGATCATTGGGAAACCGGCCAAATTGGGAAATCAGATATTAACAAATAATGAATTGAAGGAACCAATGAGATATGGCGAAGTGAATTACTAAGCCATGAAAGTGGTACCATCTAAAGTTGCTACCATACAAGTGGGATGAGATTATTGAGGAGGAGGAGGTTGTTAGTAGTTTAGAGAGAAGCGGATATCAGAATGAAGCGGCTGTATTAAAAATATAAAAAATAAAGGAGGTAGTGGGAGCAAGTGCTCCATATTTGTTTTATAAAAGTTTATTCTGCTGTTTTGAGGATAACAATCATCATATCATTGATCCTAAATTGCTCAGTGGGTTGAATCCTGTGCTAAAGCCAATTGGTTTATCTCTTGAAAACCGCCAATTTTAAGACAGTGGTGCTCACTACAGGGGGCTCATTGATCAATCACATAGACTAATAAGCGCTCCTCAGTTGCTCGTCATGTCATATCCAGCTTGCTTCATGAAGGAATCATCTCAACACATTGCAACTGTTGAATACGCAGAACTCAAACTTGCCCTAGACGCTGTGCTCAATTGGAAAAAGGAATTTCTGCAAGAATGTTGTATTGACAAGCTGCCTCCATTTGACCGTGATGGGAACATCCATGGGTTCTTTAAACAATTTGAGTTTGCAGTAGAAGGAGCATCAGATCGGCATAAAGCCAAATTACTAATGTCTTTTTTGGATGTTGGAAGCGCCGACCAAGTTGCTTGCTATCTTCCAAACAGTACCATTACCTATAAAAAAGTGAAAGATACTGTGCTGTGGTTGTTTGGAGGAACTTCAAAAATGGCGCTACAAAAGGCTGAGTTATTATCATTGGGTTTTAGCCTAATGAGACCCTCACTGCATTTGTTGATCGATTCTCAGCAGAAGCCCATGTGTTAATTGGGGCAGGGCTTTTAACTGAATGTGACATAAGCATAGCATTGACCTCTGCTGTGAAACCATACCAAGAGCTTTTTAATACTTTGGCTCCATATTTAGAGGTTTACATAACCTTGCTCAAATTTGTTCAAATTCTACGCCGTCTATCTGTTAATTTCCTCCACCCAATATAGAGGGAAACCTAGCACCTCCGCTGATAGCCTTATTTATCTGGAGGAATCATCCCTCCTTGTTCAGCAATTGGTCGGCATCCCCTAGCCTTATCATCAATACAAGCCTCGCTTCCAGCCCAGTTACCAACATCAGTTTACCTATCAGGAGGGGCTGGGTTACACTGTTTGATCCCAGCCCAACCCTTGGGGTGGCTCCTTTTACAACATTCAAGGTCGCAGGTCTTATGGGGTCAATTGCTTTTCATGTGGTCGCTCTGGGAACCTGGCTAGAAGTTGTCGCAAACTTCAGGTCCAGTACCTACCGCAGTAGCAGTACCACCAAGGAAAAGTCAGAGTGAAGTAGATATGGGACTTTCTACCTCCGCTATTCTGACCCAAAACGTCCCACCAGAACCTATTCCTGTACCTTCAGTGGAAGTTCCTCAGTATGATGACGCCTTTTTATATCAGCGACCTGTTAGAGGGGTGAATGTGCTGACACAAACGCAATTCATGAACATGGCAGAAGCAAGCTCTCAGGAACAACCAAAGCCTTATGCTTGTCAAATTTTCGATCACCTTTCTACCAATGAACCAGATCCATTAGCTGATACGCTTCTTTTGAAAGTGGTAAGCGTGGCCCTCCCTGTGGACGCTATTGTTAAAGAATACCCTACAGTGGGGAAGGGTATTATGGGCTTCCTTGGAAAAAGAGATCCGCTAAATGACCACGTCTTAAAACAATCAAATGCATCTTACTCTGAGTGTACTTAATGTGACACTGTCATAGCAAAAAGTCAAAACCGTGCGATAATTGATACAGGTGCCCCAATCAACATAGTATCCACAAAGTTGGTGTCAAAGTTGGCATTAAAGCCTGACTTGGAGCATCATATGGTGTATGGGACTGCAGGCGCAGAAAGTACATTCTCTGAAGGAGCGTACAGCGCGCTACCCGTGCAGTTTGGGTTAATTGTCATTGTAGCCCCAGCTATAGTGTTACCAAACAATAACTATGACCTGTTAATTGGAACCACTTTTATGCGCCACTTTGGGGCTGTTGTTGATATGACAGCGGAGACATTTGAGATTATGGGGCAACGGATCCCAATCCACTTCACTTCCAGCGGAATGCCAAAGGATCTGGTACACATGAGTCACATTAACCTTGCGTATGGTGATGGAGCAGTTTCAGTTTGCTATCATCAACTCAAGAGCAAGACTCGGGCCCTTCCCCATCAAATTAATGAATATCAAGGGCTACCGCTTAGAGCCGCCGGCTCTATATCTATTCCTTCTGGCCATCAAGCAATCATAAGCACTGAGTTAGAGGTGGAAGTGCCTGCTGGGCTATATGGGGAGGTCATTGGGCCTTATCAACAATCACGGCTTGAGCCCAATGTGACCCTGGCATTATACTTCCGGGGCGTGGGGAGATCAAGGCCTTGTAGCAAATCTTCATGTTAAACCTATGAAAATCCGCTGACACCAAGTAGTTGCATTCTTCCATTTCATTCCAGTTGAGGAGGTCCTTAAAAGTCATGAGTTTGGTTCACTGGATGAATTTGATCTGCCCATCAAAACACAGCCTGGCATAATGGCAGTTGTACAGTGTGAAAATTTAGTGGGGTTAACATATGATCAAAGTATTGAGCAGAAGCTTTATTCAAGAAATACAAAGAGATCTTTTCTGTCGATGATCATGATTTGGGGTGCACCTGAGAAGTTCTCCATCTCATGGACACTGGAGATCATCCCCCCATCAGATCTTGACCCATCTGTTAATCTAGAGCAGTGGAAGAAGTTGTCACAGCAGAAATTGACAAATTGTTGGAGCAAGGAATGCTTGAATCATCAAAAAGCACATGCGGCTTCCCCTGCCCTAATTGTCAAAAAGAAGGATGATACTAACTGGGTAGTAAATATACTACTGCAAGCTCAACAGCATTACGAAAGAGGACTCATACCCTTTGCCACAAATTGATGATGCGTTGGACCAGTTGGGGGAGCTCGTTACTTCTCCGCAATGAATTTAATATCTGGATATTGGCATATTGAGTTACCTGCGGCGGAACAAGAAAAATGCGCCATTATCAAGTCAATTGGGCTTTTTCCAACTGACTCAGATGCCCCAAGGGCTGTGTAATGTCCCTGCTACTTTCCAACGGGCGATGGATACTATCCTTGGCAACTTGAAGTTGTCATGCATTCTTGTATACCTTGATGACATTAACGTTTTCTCCCGCACGTTTTTGGAGCACATTAGTCATTTGGAAGAGGTATTTCGCCAGTTGGCTGAAGCCAGCATCAAGATCAAGCCCCAGAAATGCCACTTTTCCAAGGATCAGCTAGAGTACCTCGGGTTTTTAGTTGATGCAACAGGGCTGAGGCCTCAACCAGCTAAGGTGGAGGCCATTTGGAAGATGACTACACCAAGTAGTAAATGAGATATACAAGTATTTTAGGGATGGTTGGCTACTATCGCCGCTTCATACCTAGCTTTAGTTGTATTGGAAGACCACTGTTTGAGTTATTAAAAAAGGATGTCACATTTGAATGGACGGAACACTGTCAACGCTCCTTTGATACTCTTCGAACAGCATTGATTGAGGCGCCAGTGCTATGTTACCCAAATTTTGAGAAGGAATTTATTTTACAGACAGATGCATTTCTTTCCGCTGTGAATGCAGTTCTGTCTCAAATGATGATGAGGGGGAGGAACACCCAGTGGCGTATTGTAGTCAAAGTCTGAATAGCCATGAACGAAATTATACTGTGACTGAGCGGGAGTGCTTAGCAGTAATTTACGCTTATAAGCAATTCCAAGTATATTTACATGGTGTAAAATTTAACGTTGTAACAGATCACGCCTTGTTACGCTGGCTGCAGAACCTTAATGAGCCTGAGGGCTGGCTAGCATGATGGGCCCTTAAACTACAGGCTTACAACTTTGAGATCCTTCACTGACCAGGAGCAAAACACCAGAATGCTGGTTGCTTATCAAGGCTACCAACTATTGCAGTTATGACGGACCTGAGTGATATTATTTATGACAAGATGCTCAGCGGAAAGTACAATGATGAGCCATCCCAAGTCATCAAGGCGTTGAATGAAATGCGAGCCAATACGTTCCAGTGGAATGGTGAGTTTTATGAGCGGATTGGTGATTCCATGGTGAATTTTCCACGACTCTCAATGCGGCCCAACATTATCATGCGCACACATAGGGAAGTTGTTCATGGTGGCGTGCGCAAGACAATGGAATTATTGCGACCTTGGTATTACTGGGAAAGCATGAATTTTGATGTGCTTGATACTATCTCCTCCTGTCACCAGTGCCAAGTGGAAAAACCGTTTCACTGGAACACCTCATATTAGTTAGTAAAGCCGCGCTTCGCTTGGCATACAGTTTCCCTTGATGTAATCAGCCCTCTGTCAACTGGAGCTAACTGGTCCAAGTATATCCTGGTGGCAATTGACCACTTCACCAGGTGGGTTGAGGCACAGGCCATTCAGAATCTGGACGCGGTTACTGTGGCTAAGTTTGTAATGGAATGCATCATTCAGCATCACGGCTGCCTGCAGTTTATTTTTTCAACAATGGCATTATTTTCACCTCTCACATACTTCCTAAACTCAAAGAAATGATGACTATCCGCGGGGTTCTAACAACTCCATATCACCCCCAAGTCCAACGGAATGGTTGAACGGGTTAAGGAACCCTGGTGAACATACACACCAGAAGTTGGTTACTGATAGGCCCTCCGATTGGAGTACCCTCCTTTCTACCACGGTGTTTGCCTACAAATATTAGTTACCATTCTTCCACAGGGAAAAGCCCATTCCAATTGCTTTACAGATGGCACCCCGCTCTGCCCACACTTCTGTATGCCTGTGTAGAGGACACTGGCGGAATGGACCCACAATGCTATCTGATCATCCTAACAAATACGCTGATTAAATTACAAACTGAAGCATAATTGTTCAGCTTACCAAAGAAAATCAAAAGCCAGGCTGCCAATCAGATATGACGAAGTGACCTTGCACAGTTCAAAGATGGCGATATGGTCCTATTCCATGATCAACATGGGTTAATCCTGAAGCAAAAGCTGTCCAGTATCTGGATTGGGCCATCCTAAGTCATTGAGAAGACAGGTGTAGATGCATATACTATCAAGGACCCCACTAGCGGTCAGATCATCAACCAAGTGCATGCAAATTTCCTCTGAGCATATAAGCAATAGGAGCCTTATCGTCCAATCAAAGGGGGGGGGGGGGGGGGGGGGGGGTAATGTCAATATTCCAATATGACTGGATGATAAGTTCTAAGTCAATATGGTGGAACTGATAGAATCTGCCAAGTTGATATGAGTATGATTAATTGAGCGTTTTGAAATGAGGCGATATTGGATTATTGGGAAACCGGCTGAATTTGGCAATTGGATATTAACAAATGATGAATTGGAGGAACCAATGAGATATGGAGAAGTGAATTACTAAGCCATGAAAGTGGTACCATCTAAAGTCGCTACCATACAAGCGGGATGAGATGATCAAGGAGGAGGATGTTGTTAGTAGTTTAGAGAGAAGCGGATATCAGAATGAAGCGGCTGTATTAAAAATATATTAAATAAAGGAAGTAGTGGGATCAAGTGCTCCATAAATTCTATAACAGTTTATTCTGCTGTTTTAAGGACAACGATCATCATATTGTTGATCCTAAATTTCTCAGTGGGTTGAACCCTGTACTAAAGCCAATTGGCGTATCTCTTGATAACCGCCAATTTTAAAACAGGGATATTTTTAAAAACTAATGGCAGCACAGCTGCTGCCACTAAAGCATCTTCAGAGCAGAAGCCAAGATTGAAACACCCCTTGAAGGGGCGAATATTGATAAATCTGGCAGGTTTGTACACTGCTGTGGCCATCTCAATAAAATGACTGTATTTGCATATGGTAAGAGATTCCTATATTTGACCTGGAGGCTGAAATGCAAATTGCTCCATATGAGCACCAAAAGGCTCTGGAGAACCTCCTAGGAGCTTGCAAGTTGGTAGGCCAATTCCTGAGGGGGTACATAACGCCCAGTCACATTAGGAGGGCTAGAAGATCCAGCCTGGGAGCACTTGAGAGGTGGGCAAAATATGCCAGACGGAGGTGCACCACCACCCCAAGCCAGGGCAGCAGGCGTCAATTGCATTGACATTGATAAGTTTTGTCTCAATTAAACATTCAATTTTTATATTTTTTAAAAAATTTCTGAATTTGCTTTGATTTAGTTATTAAAGCAAAATAAACTGGTACATTACTGTCAGGAATAACTTTACAATTTGGCTACAGTGGATTGGCACTCTAAATTGTTACTGCTGTGATTCCGATATGATTGAACAATAAGCTTGGAACAGCTAGGGCGGATTGGAAAGAATCCGCCAAACATGATATCAGTTACAATTATTTGAGTGCCTTGAGATGAGGCAATATTGTGATATAATGGGTTATTATTGGATCGCCTCTAGATAAGGTGATAAGGTGATAAGTCAATGTCAACATTTGATGAATACAGATTAAATCGCCTCCAATTAGGGAGATAGAGAGCTAAAGAATAACAAGCCAAAATTGAGGAGAATCGGTGGAATTTAATAGTCTAAGCTATGAGAGTGGTATAATCTGAAGCCACTATATATAAGTGAGATGGGTGATTTTGAAAAGTAGGTTGTTAATAGTAGAGAGAGAGTGGAACAGCGAAAGGTCACAGTATTTATTAAAGTAAATAAAGAGTCGTTGGGGTGATTGCTCCTATTTCTAATATATTTTCAAGTGTGTCTAAAGGACTGACAATCCCTACATCGTCTGTCTGTTGTTCAGTGGGTTTTACCTGTGCAAACAACATGGCAGATACTAAAATTACCGTAAAAATTATAACAGTGGTGCTCACTACAGGGGGCCCATTGATCAACCACTAAGTACTCCAGATCTTCAATCGCCAGCTATGTCTTATAAAGCCTGCGTTACTGGGCATTCACAAAATGCTACACCAGCTGAGTATGAGGAACTCAAACTCATCTTAGACGCAGTGCTCAAAAAACAAGATGAACTTCTTTAAGAACGAAATGCTGTCATACACCAGCTTGATAGCACGTTTAGCCAAATGCAAATTCTGGGACAACAGAATGAGGAACTTGCTAATTGTTTGGATGATACTACTGAATGGCTGAAGAGTGCAGAGCGGAAATTGACCAGTGCCTCTCAGTCCTCTCACTTGGAAAAGGGCAAACAACAAAGGGGAGCACCATATGAGGAGGAATATGACGCTGGTCAGAGCTACTAAACCCAGGATGGTAGCACTGGATACAAATATGAGTCAGAGCACCAATTATCTCAAGTGATGGTGGTGCTGCCCATGGAAGAAGAGCATGCTACCCCCAAAGCAGCAGACATCCTAACTTCCGCTGGTCCAGATTCTCATTGGGAAACTGCTTTTGGATCTTGATCCATTCCTCAGTATGGCCCAAAAAGCCGTGAATGGGATGAGGAGGTTAATATCAAGAAACTACCTCCATTTGATCAAAACGGGAATATCTATGGCTTCTTTAAATGGTTTGGATTTTCAGCGGAAAGCGCATCTGATAGATGAAAGGCTAAACTGTTGATATCTGCATTGGATGATGGGAGTGCCAATCAAGTCACATGTTACCTCCCTAGTAGCTCTGTTATCTATATGGATGTAAAAGATACTGTGCTTCGCCTGTTTGGAGCCACCTCAAAGATGTCACAGTGGAAAGCGGAATTCTTAATGATTGGATTCTGCAAAAATGAGACTCTCCTGGAGTTTGCTGATCGATTTATAATGGAAGCTCATGTGCTGATTGGGGAAGGATACTTAGCGGAAGCCAATGTGTGCATTGCCATGACCTCCGCAGTGAAGCCATACTGAGAGCTCCACAATGTCATTTCGCCGCTTCTGGATGAAGACGTTCCTTTGCTCAAAATTGTACAGTTTTTGCACCGCATATCCTCTAACTTTCTGCTGCCAAATATGAAATGAAAGAATACCACCTCTTCTGTAATCTCTTATTCAGGAGAATACTCTCATCCAACTCACGTTCCACCTAGCAACCCTCAACCTTACTATAACTCTGCACCTCATCCTCAGCCAAATTATACTCAATAGTTTGATTATCATCCAGGGGCTGGTTACGAAAACTGTCAGCAACCTAGCTACTGACCAGGACCTAGTTACGCCAAATGTCAGCAATCATCTAACTGATCTGGGCCTGGTTACGCTGAATGACCCCAAACTTTCTGACCTGGACCCTCTTATGAAAATCAAGGAAGTGGCTCTTATGGGGATAGCTGCTATGAATGCAGCCGCCCTGGTCACTTGGCAAAATTCTGCCATAACTGCCGTGTGCACTACATACACTAAGATCAATACTACTAGGAAAATATGGATTGGAGTAGAGACGGGACCCTCTACCTCCGCGATTCCAACCCAAAACATCCCTGAATCAATAGTAGTATATCCTGAGGAAGTCCCTCAGTACAATGACGGAATTTTATTCAGCAGCCAGCAAGAGGAGTAAACGTAGTGACATGAGCTAAAGCCAAGGCCGCAGCAGATGAAGGATCCCCAGAACAACTGAAGCTATATGCCTGCCAAATGCTTGATCAAGTTTCCTTGGATAAGCTGGATTATGCCGCGGATGTGCCAGCTCTGAAAGGAGTAAATGTTGCCCTTCTGGTAGACGTCATTGTCAAAGAATACTCCAAAGTCAGTGAGTGGATAATGAGTTTCCTTGAAAAGAGAGATCCCATAAATGTCCATGTATTAAACAATCAATAATCTTCTTATTCTGAGTGTACGTACTGTGATATTTCTGTAGCAAAAAATAGAGTTTGCACTATAATAGATACTGATGCTCCATTCAACATAGTTTCCACTAAGTTGATGGCAAAGTTGATGTTAAAGCCTGATGTGGACCATCAAATGGTGTATGTAACTGCTGGAGCAGATAGCACCATCTCTGAGGGAGCTTACAGTGCGCTACCTCTGCGTATTGGGTCCATTGTCATCATAGCTCTGGCGATTGTGCTACCAAACAAAAACTACGACTTGCTAATTGGAACTGCTTTCCTGAAAAATTTTGGGGCTGTCGTTGATATGATGGAGGAGACCCTTGCTATCTTGGGACAGAGGATCCCAATTTACTTCACCTCTATTGAAGTGCTGAAGGATCCGGTGCACATGAGCCATATCAATCTTGCATATAGTGATGGAGTGGTGCCAGTTCGCTATCATTGACTAAAAAACAAGACTTGGCCCCTTCCCCAGCAGATATATGAATATCAAGGGATACCTCTCCGAGCTGCAGGGCCCATATCTATTCCTTCTAGATATCAAGTTTTAGTGAACACCGAGTTAGAGGTGGAAGTGCCTGTTGGGCTATATGGGGAAGTCATTGGGCTCTATCGTCAAACACAGTTTGAGCCTCATGTGGCTCCAGGGATTATACTTACAGGCCATGGAGAGATTAAGGTTTTGTTAGCAAACCTCCAGAATAAACCAATACAAATCTGAAGACACCAAATAGTAGCATATTTACAATTGACTCCAATAGAAGCGGTCCTTCAGGTTCATGATTTTGGGTCGTTGGATGAATTTGGTCTATCAGTCGAGGCACCAGCTGGTGTATTGATGGTGGTACCATGGATTAATTTAATAGGGCTATTGGAAGAACAAAAAGACCAAGCAATAGCTTTATATCAGAAGTACAAGGGGATTTTTGCTGTCAACGATCATGACTTAGGGTGTGCTTGGGGGGTGGTCCATAGAGTGGACACAGGAGATCATCCCCCCATAAGGTCTTGGCTGATCTGACAATTGAGGGCAGCAGAAGACGTTGTCATTGAGGAAATTGACAAGTTGCTGGAGCAAGGGATACTTGAACCGTTCAAGAGTCCATGGGCTTCACCCATTCTAATTGTAAAAAAGAAGGACATTACCAACTGCATAGTAATAGACTACTGGAAGCTCAATAGTATTACAAAAAAGGACTTGTACCCCTTGCTAAGGATCGATGATGCTTTGGATCAGTTAGGGGAGCCTGTTATTTTTTGGCGATGGACTTGATATCAGGTTACTGGAAAATCAAATTACCTGCAGCGTAACAGGAGGAATGCGTCATAATCACTTCCAAAGGCCTTTTCCAACTGACTCATATGCCACAAGGGCTGTGTAACGCCCCAGCTACGTTCCAACAATCCATGGACACTATTCTCAGTGACCTGAAGCTGTCATGTGTCCTCATATACCTCGATGATATCAGTGTTTTCTCTCAAACCTTTTCAGAGCACCTCAATCATCTAGAAGCAGTATTCCGCTGGCTTTCTGAGGCGAACATCAAAATTAAGCCTCGAAAATGTAACTTCTTCAAAGATCAGTTGGAATACCTTGGGTTTGTGGTAGACTCTAAGGGGCTGAAACCACAGCTGGCTAAGGTGGAGGCCATCCGTAAAATGACTACATCTAATAGTAAACGTGACATACAGGTATTTTTGGGAATGGTCAGTTACTACCATCACTTCATCCCTAACTTTAGCTGTATTGGGGGGCCTCTAACTGAGCTGTTAAAAAAGAATGCTGTGTTCAAATGAAATGAACGTCATCAATATGCCTTTGATACACTTTGTATGGCATTGATCAGCGCACCAGTGTTACGCTATCCAAACTTTGATAGGGAGTTTATCGTTCAGATGGATGCGTCCCTTTCTGCTGTTGGGGCGGTACTTTATTAGAAAGATGACGAGGGAGAGGAGCATCCTTTAACGTACTGCAGTAGAAGTCTGAACTGCCATGAGCGTAATTATACTGTGACCAAGTGGGAGTGGTTAGCGGTGATCTATATGTATAAGCAATTTAGAGTCTACTTGCATGGGGTAAATTTTAAAGTCATAACAGATCAAATGTCATTATGCTGGTTGCAGAACCTCAAAGAGCCTGAAGGGAGTTTGGCTTGATGGGCTCTTAAGCTGCAGGCTTATGACTTTGAGATCCTTCACCACCCAGGAGTAAAGCATCAGAACGCTGACTGTTCATCTTGATTGCCAACTGTTGCCATGACAGGGACCTCAGTGATATGATGTACAATAAGATGCTCAGTGGAAAATATGATGACAAACCGCCCCAAGTGATCAAAGCGTTGAATGAGATGTGAATGAATACCTACTTACGGAATGGGGAATTGTACAAGTGGATTGGCAATTCTACAGTGAACTTTCCTCAACCCTCAGCCTGGCCGGGAATTATTATGAGCGCCCACAAGGCAGTCAGACATGATGTAATGCACAAGACAATGGAGTTGTTGCACCCTCGGTACTATTGGTAAAGCATGAGTTTTGATGTGCTTGAAACCATTTCCTGTTGCCATCAGTGCCAAGTGGAGAAGCCATTCTGCCATAAGACTTTGTACCAGGTAGTGAAACCACATTTTGCTTGGCATACGGTTTCCTTGATGTTGTTAGTCCCTTGCCAACAGGAGATAACAGGTGTAAGTACATTCTGGTGGCTATTGACCACTTGACCTGGTGGGTTGAAGCGTGGGCGATATGGTATTTGGGGGCAGTCACAGTGGCCAAGTTCATAATAGAATGTATTATTCAGCGACATAGCTACCTCAGTTCATTCTCACTAATAATGAAACCAACTTCACCTCTCACATCCTCCCCAAACTGAACGAGCTTATGGGTATCCACGGGGTTCTGATGACTCCATATCACCCCAAGTCCAATAGAATGGTCGAACGGGTGAATGGGACTTTGGTGAACATACTATGAAAAATAGTAATGGATTGACCTTCTGATTGAAGCTCCCTCCTTTCCACTGCCATGTTTTCCTATAATATTAGTTACCATTCCGCCATGGGGAAGAGCCCCTTCCAACTACTATATGACTGACACCCAGCTCTTCTGGCATTACTTTATTCGTGTGTAGAAGACACTGGCGGAATGGAACCCCATCACTATTTGACTAACCTTGCGAACACTCTGATCAAATTGCAAACTAAAGCATATTCCTTCAGCTTATCCAAGAGCAAGAATCATGATGCTGATCAGGTATGTCATAGCAGGTTGGTGCAGTTCAAAGAGGGCGATATGGTTCTCTTCCATGACCAACATGGGTTTGGGTGGATACACAAGCTGGCCAGTATTTGGATTGGTATGTTTGAAGTTATAGAGACAACTGGGGTCGATGCTTATACCATTAAGGACCCCACAATTGGTCAGATCATTAACTGAGCGCATGCAAAGTTCCTCCAACCATATATGCAATAGGAGCCTTATCATCCAGTCAAGGAGGGGGTAATTTTGCAATTCCAGTATAACTGGACGATAAGCTTGGAACAGCTAGGGCGGATTGGAAAGAATCTGCCAAACATGATATCATTTATGATTATTTGAGTGCCTCAAGATGAGGCGATATTGGGATATAATGGGTTATTATTGGATCTCCTCTAAATAAGGTGATAAGGCGATAAAGCGATGTTGAAATTTGACAAATACAAATTAAATTGCCTCCAATTAGGGCGATAGAGAGCTAAAGAATAACAAGCCAAAATTGAGGAGAATTGGTGAAATAGAATAGTCCAAGCTATGAGAGTGGTATCTTCTGAAGCTGCTATATATAAGCGAGATGGGTGATTGAGAAAAGTAGGTTGTTAATAGTAGAGAGAGAGCAGAACAGCAAAATATCGCTGTATTTATTAAAGTAAATAAAGAGTCGTTGGGGCGATTACTCCTTTTTTAGTATATTTTCAAGTGTGTCCAAAGGACCAATGATCCCCAAATCATCTGTCTGTTGTTCAGTTGGTTTGACCTGTGCAAACAATATGGCAAATCCTAACAATACCATCCAAAATCATAACAGTTAACAATCAGAATTGGATCTGATAAGCCTGTCCAGATAAGTGTTAATTCTTTTACAAAGATTTTTATTCTGACACAATTGCGCTTGGTGCAATGACAACAACTCCTCTGGCGGACAGAAGGTTGCACCCACGGCCAAGCCAAATAAGGGCGGTTTCATTGTGAATTGAAAGGGTATATTACGCCCATACCTGTCAGGTATGGTCTCTCTTTTGCCAGCAATGGAGGGGAATAGTGGGTGGGGATTCCAAGCCTGAGAGTGGCTTGATCAATTTATTTTGCAGTTACCAATTTACTTTGACCAGCAGGACTTGAACCAGCAGGGGAACCCTCTTTTTGGGGAATATCACTGCAAAGTCTCTTCTGAGATGGCTTTTGGAAACCGCCACCTCCCAACAAATTTACCAAATTTTTCTGTACCAAAACCTGGGTGGTTAGTAGAGGGGGAAGAGGCGCTAGTTCTAGAGAGTATGCCGTCAACACCTCTCATTTACCACATGGGCAAAATCGCCCAGAGGATGAAAAGGACAGCCATTGACTTACTCCCCTTCTTGGTCTGAAATGGGTATCAACTATTTAAGCTGCAAGGGTTGCTCCCCTGGACATACACTTTCTTTGCCTTGGCGCCACTATTCATATATAAAACTTTAAATAAACTGTTAATAATCAAAATGGGCGTGTCCTTCACCACCATAGGGGCTGTGCTAGCTCAGCTTGATGATGAGGGTGTAGAGCATACTGTAGCCTACTGAACTGGATGTTATTTTTGCATGAGCAGAATTACACTATGAGCAAGAAGGAATGTTTTTTGGTGATCTACACATTTAAATTGATTAGCGTCTACATTCAAAGAGTGCATTACAAGGTGGTAACTGACTATTCCTTAAGATACTTAAAGAACCTCAAGGTAATGGAAGGATGACTAGCCACTGTGCGCTGAGTTTACAGGCATACAACTTTGAGATTCAGCACCATCCTGGTGTGAAACACCAGAACGCTGACAGACTGTCTTGGCTTCCCACCGTCACGTTGTCCTCTAACATGGCAGATAGCCTTTATGAAAAGATACTGGTCCAAAAATATGATAACAAACCTAAGGAAGTAGAACGCGTGCTGGACCGGTTGATAAAGAACACTGCCATTAATAATAAAAACTTTTAAAATTAATAGAAGACTTTGAATACCATATATCACAGTCAGCCAAAAGTAAAGATCTGATCGTGGGTCAACAAAGCCATGGGCCACAAAGGGTTCAAGAAGATGTACAAACAATTGAAGCAGCACTACTTCCAGAAGTAAAATTTTTAATATCCATAAGGCCATTGGCTGCTGTAGGGAATATCAAGCAGAATCGCCGTACAGCAAAAGAACTTCATATCAATTGGTTAATTTTAATCTTTTCCTTCCACATCATGTTGATCAACGTCATGGGACCGCTAATTGCTAACAGAGGACAACAGATAGATTGTGATGGCTATTGACCACCTTATAAAATGAGTCAAAGTTAACTGATCATATGCCTGGGGCCACAGAAACTGCTAATTTAATTTATTTAACTGAGGTAAGCTGACCAGGGGACAGACATTACTGAACTAAAAACTAAAACTAAAACTAACGTAACTAATTGATTCAAACAAAACGCCCATATGTGTGGATTGAATAAAACACACCAAATGAAACAACCAACCAGGTGTGCAGCGGAAACTGCTTATCTCTCCATGGCGGAAGGGGAGGGGGGATGGGGGGCTCATTTTTGGCAGCAGCTTCCTCATCCCAGAGTAGGGTACATATCAAGGTGGATAGCAAGGGCGTCGGGTCATTGATGGCATTTGGTTCAATATCTCTAATGATTGGCACTTCCAAGAAATTGCCAACTACAAAAATGGCAGTGATATATTTGGCTAAAGCTTTTTTGGCTTTAATGCGGGCATCTGGTAGTTTAGTGAATGTGGCAAAATTGGTTCAGATAATCTTAGCTTTTGGATTCCGTGCTACAGTTACCACGTTTTGGATAGCGTTGTTAACATTTTGTGCAATTGATTCATATTAATCTTACTTTTTGGAGTAAGATTTATGGGGATAACAGGAGGCGGAATTCCTCCTATGAGCATCGCCACTGGTTTGGCGGCAGCTTTGTGGAGGGGACGACAATCCGGTGTGGCAGCTGCTTCTACTGTAAGCTGGTGGTCGCTGTAAAATGATTCACCATTTGGCTGTGTAGTATATAAACAAGGGGGAAATTTGCATCCCATTCTGCATTACAGAACTGGTTGACTTGAAGAGATGGTTCTTTAATTATATTACCTGATTCATCAATTTTATACAATAACTCCCATGGGTTCTAGTTTAATTGAATTGGGGAATCAGCATATGGTTGAGGATTGGTTGATTCTTTTAGGATGCATGGGATCAAACTGGGGTCCAATCCTGTGCTTGATTGGGTGGAGCGTTTGAGGCACTGGGGTGAGGAGGAGGCTGATTGGTGGCTGCAGGTGCAGCTGCAGCAACAGGCTTTGGGGGAGGGGGAGGTAGGATAGTACCCCATGCCAGAACTGGTGTGGTGAGGTGTGGGCGCAGATTGGGGGTCAGCGGGCAAAAAATCTGATCTGTCAGAAGTAATTAAGGAGGGGCACTTGCGTTTTTAGTGGTCCAACTCAAAACATGATGGGCAGATTGTCCACCTGCCCTTGACATGGGCCCAAAATTGATGGTCGGGGGAAGAAGGAATGATGGCGTGAGGGGGAATTGAAACATCAATTTTACTAATTCAGGGCTGATTGTGGCATACACCCAAGGCCCAGCAAGGCGTGTGGCCCATTTAGGACCACAAATTGTAAGATGGGGTTGAAGCTATAGGCTGCCAAAGCGTCCATCAGCTCCTGGTGGAGCACCACAGGGGAGAGGTGGGTGGGCAAACCAGCAAACTGGACCACCAAAGTGGTGTCCGCTGGGAGCCAGGTCTGAATTGTGGGAAGAGGGGTACCCTGGAATACCAGGGTCACAGTTGCTGCAGTGGCGGCGTCAGCTTCACAGGTGAAGCTGAGGTTGAAATACCCATTATAGGGGCATAAATCAATAAAAATGTTGGTAATCATCACCGCCTGTGCCATTTTGATAATGGCTTGGTCATGGTATGGGAAGAGTTTCCCATAGTTGACCTTTAGGCTGTAGCGCATGTTGCTCTGGGGGAGCACCAGGGGGCAGCGAGGTACCGCTTGGATATGTGAAAGGTAGGCGTTGAGATCCTTGGGAGGAATGAATCGTCCCAGGGGGTTTGGTATGACTGGGTGAGCCAGTCTGAGCACATTTTCCTGCTGGATGGAAAATGGCAGGGGGAGTTTCGCTGCTTCCCCACACTGGAGCAGCTGGCAGAGAATATGAGGGTATCAGAGAGAAACTACAGCAGGAGATTAAAATTACTTTCTTGTTTTCCATATAATTTGCTTGGAAAGTTATGCCAAGTGGAAAGAGAAAAAAGAAAGAAACTGCTAATTTTATTTCAGAAAATATCATTTATAAACACTGGTGCCCGCAATTCCTTCTGATGGACAATGGTCTAACTTCAACACCCAGGTGATCACCAAGCATAACAAAATGATTGAGGTTTGTGGGGTCCTGTTGATTACCTATCACTCCAAAACTAATGGTGTGGTAAATTTAATCAATGGCACTCTATTTAGTATCATACAAAGATTAGCGCAGAGATGATCATCCAGTTGAAACCTCTTCTTGTCTTCTGCAGTCTTTTCATGCAATATCATATTCCACTCATCGATGAGAAGATTGCTATTTCAACTCCTGTATGGGAGACAACCTGCACTGCCCCAAATTATATTATTGCATTTGCGGAGATGGAATGTTTGCCTAAACATTGACTAGATCCAAACTGAGGCCTACTTTAATGCGCTAGCCTGAAAGATGAGATGTAGAGAGCACACCAACTGGATCCGCCACTCTTTGCCTTGTCATAGCATAGGTGAGTGGTTGCTCTATGATAAACACTAGTTTAACAGTATAAATAAGCTCAAACATATCAGGAAAGAGCCATTCAAGATTATAAAGAAGAGACTAAACCAATACTTACACGCTCAAGGACCCCATTAAAGAAAACATCAATAATAAGGCACACACTAAATTCTTAAAGTGATTCCATAAGGATGCCAAGGTGCCAATCACTGCCAACCAATAACACAACCACTGGTTTCAGGCAATTTGTCACTCCTATATGCTTGGTCAAGTGGAGAAAAGTTGAGAAAAGGGTTTTACCAACTTTTCAATATTGACTCCATACAAATACACCAATACCATATAGACCTCATTATTGTTTCAACTGCGTCACTCATGAGTGTGGGTACTACCACAGACTACCTTGTACTTCCACCTGTGTCTCTCATAAGATTAATATCTACTAATACACCATCCTATTATACATTAATATCTTTTGATCCAAAGATTTTTATATTAAAAATAAATTTGCATTGACCATATTTCTTCAGTGGATCAATTCCTATCAATTTGTGACCATATATTTGATGCACCAAACCAGTTCCATTCTTATCATTTGAAAATTATCAGGTTTAATCAGCCAAATCCACCATAGACACTCTCAGAGGCCAATCACAAACATGCCTTGAGGAAGATTACCTGACCTTCAGCCTGACAATGTCAAAGCCTCCACAGTGGTGTGAAGAACCTATTGGTAGACCAAAAATGGGAAACTCAATAAGGTTTAGGCACTGCTGAGAATGCTGACGCACAGATTACATTTCAAAGGCCCTATTATATGTATTGGAGGAGTTGCATATTGGAAAAGATAGATTAAACAATGCGAATTTTTATATACACTATCAATTTAACCTGTCACCTTCAAAGAAAATCAGGTTTTACATTCATGGATGATCTTCAATGAGAAAGTACCAAATAAGATTGCAGCAGAACTTAAGAATATTTTTTATTAAAGCCCATTTTCTCTTAACTTTTATGTTTATCTTGAGGTATACTGTCTTCAAGCAGTTATACCTAAATAAGTGCAAGTTAAACTGTGATACTCAGGCGCTGTATAATGTCAAATTGCAACAAAAGGGTCTGGGAAATGCTCATCTGGCATCGCAGTATTTTCCTTACCTGTGTCACCCTATACTTAGGTTCACTCAGATCCCATTGTAAATCAGACCCTGTCCCCTTGCTCCCTTTTTAGGGAGGAGATGTTTATAACCCTAAACTCCAAAGATCCAATTTTAATGATTTACCAGATAGATTTAGCAGATGCTATCCTGGAGAACAAGCAGCTTAGACTACCAGCTACTAAGAACCCACTGCTTAACCTGTTCCTACCTGTGCCTTTCTGTCTCCAGGTCCTAATGAATCCCACTAGTACATCAGACCCTGGCTCTACTTTACCCTGATGGAGAGTGTAAGCATTGGTGAACAACCCAAGCATCTAAATCAGGAAAAATTACCATTTTCTCCAAATAGTGGAAGAAGCTGGTGGCCATCCCTCTTATCATCTTAGGCAATTTAGCCCATGTGGTAGATGGGAGGAGGGTAATAGCATATCCCCTAAGAATTGAAACTCTTATTCCTCTTCTCATTACCCAAGAGTTGGCGATGAAAATTTGGGAGGTATATCAGGAGGTAGCGGTAATCAGAATCCCTCACCAGCAGATGGTTAGCAGTGATTGTCCTTAAGAGGTTTCCTCTACCAGTTTGAGTTCTGATGGCAGAAATAAAACAGTAATCACAAGGTTAAATCGATCAAGTCTCTCAGGCTCAAAAACTTCCATCCGCTCTTCCACATCATTGTTAATATGAACAATCCCATCCATAACAGGTATGGGTGCAATAAACGCTTCCCTACTCAATAGAACCAGCCATAGGTGGCCTGGCTGTGGGCGCAATTAGCTGTCTACAGGAGGAGACATTACCACCACACCAAGTGCAATTGTGGCAGAATGAATTTTCTCATTTGCAAATTTGATACAAATTTGACTTGGAGGGTAATTTCCAAGTCAGTATTAATGGTTATTTAGAATAATGATCTGCTGATACTAAATTGAAAAAATGTTCCTAATAGTTATTTGCTTAGTTCCATACCCCATTCAGAAAACATATAAGACAGCAGTCTTCAATAGGTACTACTGTCACATTATTTTTTCCCTTTCCGCTATTTAAGTTATATAAAAACCCTTGGAAATCTAATTTTATTTTGTGAGCTAAATAAGTTCACTAAAAATCTAATGGTATGATTTCCAATCTTTAGAATTCCTGGCTAGTGTTTGCAGCTTCTTTAGTTTCCTTGCATACCACAATATGGATAGCTATAAAAGAGGTATTCTGGTTGGTGCTTTGAGGGTTCACTAATCCTGAGTTTAGGCCAGTCTTAAGATTATTAGCACACTCTATGACAGAGAGTAAATGGGTAAAGTCCTAAACATTAAGGACCCTACTTTGGTGTCTGACCAGGGATATCTAGAAGATGCTCTCATGAAGAGTAAGCAGCCCAGACACCAGCTACTAAGGGCCCACTCCTTATCATGGCACCTGCTCACACTCCCAACGCTCTCATGCTCTGCAAACACATAAAGAATATCAGGCCTTTTTTGTTTTCCATTACCTTCCACACTGGGTCACATAAAATTATTGTGCAGGATCTCTGGACACAGAAAAAGCTGGAAGTTTTATGGATCTCAGAGGTTCACAATCCTTAGATCTGGACAAAGATGTGGTTTCTCTTGTACTAGGTGCATCCTCTGAACTATGAAATGCCCCAATGTAAGGAATCCAGTGAAAAATACTAAATCTATAGCTTCAGTTCTTGAGACCATTTTTATGCAGTACATGCCCTTATATACCCCAGATGATCATGGGTGGGAGATGGCAGCGTCACCAGCGTTTTAATATACATATGGATCTCCACTCCCTTTCCTTTAACAATAGCAGGCAATTGGGATTTTATAGTGCTCAAATCATTCAGTTGTGACTGATTATAAATGATTTTCTGCTTAATCTCACTATTCACTTTTTATTAGCAACGCTTAAGGGAAGTTGAATTTATCAATGTATGAGAACTATTGTTAGGAGTGTTCTCATATGAGACAACAGTTTTATCTATATCAGGATTCAATTGTGATCCTGACTATTGATGGCGCATTAGGGATGATCCCTAAAATTTTTTTGAGGAGTTTGTTGTTTCAAAATATCAAAAATTAACCATTCTTATGTGGACCAATTGGTGTTTGTCACAAATTGATAAAATTGTTTTCAGAGTTAATGAAGCGTTGTCAACGCTTTTCTTGGCAGTAACTTACAGGTTAGCCTGAGTGATGTGACCTGCTATTAATGGGTAAATGGTCCCATTGTCTAAGCAGGTTGCTACCTTGAAAAGGTTACTCTGATGGGATTGGATAAAGGCGTTGGAACATGCTGTTTTTAGATCTAAACTCAGGCGAGGGTTATAATCTAGTCAGAGGTGGATCCTGACTAGGTTGAAGTTTTCACTGCTTTTGATAATTCTTTGTGGTTAATTTTGTTGCCAACAGATACTATTCCTATTGGGGTGCCAACTTAATAGTTGGTCACCACATTCCCTATTTAAACCCCATATTCTATTTGATAAAGACAGACAATTTTGGAAGACAAATATTTAGATAGTGATACAATTTATATAGTTCTCTTGTAGAAGGGTTTGAGAGATAGTTTCTCTTATCTATTTATCTCATGTTCCAACTCTTGTAGAAGAGTTGAAGGATAGTTTCCCTTGCCAAGTTGTTCTCAAGTACTCTTATATAAGAGTTGAAGGGATAGTTTCCCTTGTCTGGATTGTTATGGAGTTACCAGAAGAAAGGTTGCCAGTACCTTCCTGTAGGAAAAAGCCTAAGTGAGATCAATACCATTGGCTATGAGAAAACTCAACTATATAGTTGTCTTCATACAACTATCACCCTACCCTTATTATCACTAAACTCATTCAAAATTGAACTTGTGCTTACTTAAAAAAGTTTACACAGGAGTACCTCACTTAATGGATAGAACTACAACTCACTTTCTATCAATGACCTTGAGAGAACCTTGATAGTCTTGAAAGTTTTTTTATTAAATCATTATTCTAATTTTTCTTGGACTTGCTTTGGTGCTTAACAAAGTATTAAATCATTGTGACACCAACTACCTAAATAATAATAAACTTATAGCTGGTTGGTGTCTCAAATCTTGGTTATAATATCAATCAAATAATCCGCTTAAACTTTTAAGTTGGCAGGTGGCCAATGGGAAGCTTGCCAAACTTCACTTTCCTATTATAGCAATAAACTTTTTTGCTTGTCTAATAGACCTACAATCTATCCTATCCAAACTTTGGGTCCATGCCCTCACTTTAGGATATACTGGTCAACTCTCCTTTCTTTCTCCTCAAGTTTAATTTTTTTGTTAAAAATCAATTTAGTTTATGCTGCCATTTATCTTTTAGTCACCTTTTGTGTCCCAGACCAAAAACTCCTCAGACAGCTCTGCTCCATAGATTGGGAAGCGCTTCCCCGTGCCTCCTGGCTGGCTGCGATGCTCATTGGATGGCTGAGCAGAGCCGCCAGCCAAAACCTTGCAGCCAAACCCTGGTTATGATGTAATAATCTTAGATTGGGATTTATTTTTGCATATTGCTACTGCAAGTCTTATGGTTTGATCAACTAAATCCTCAAAAAATTTCACCCCTACCAGTCACTCAGATTTAAATTGCAGACCCACCATTCGTAGCTCTAAAAACTTAATGTCATCCTTGTTCCACTAGATCGCTTCTTTCAAAAGTAAGGTCCAGCAGCCGTGCTTGGGGTTTCGCATCTAAACGGAAAACTACGCATTTTAGTTTAGCCCTATAAGCCGTACGCGGCACTTGTAAAGGTTTACCGACGGTGGGGAGTTTAAGGTGATGTGCCACCAAAAAGGTTAATTTTGGCTTTAATGTAACCCTCTTAGAAGTCCAGATCTTACCGAATCGTCGTATACGAAAAGCTTAGCGGCGGGGGCTGGGGATTCGGACCGTTCATCGACCCCTTATGGTCAACAGCTATCGCTTCTCAATTCCCGCCAGCCCTATTGACGATTGAGTCATGAGCCCCAGTTCTCAGATCAGCTTAACTACCAGACTGGTAAGCGATTCAATACGAATAAATCCAACCTAAGTAGTTTCACTATTCAATAAAATTTCGAGGCAGTTCTGGCGTACCCAGACCCGATCCCCTTTACCAATAGCATCCAAGTGAATCAAGAACCGCTATCCACTTCGACACCTACACCTCGGTGGGTTAAAGTGCAGTGACGCGTCAGGTAACCCGTTCGTAGCGTGCGCGGAAACGTCCCCACAAGTCCATAACCTTATCACATCTACCGATAAGCTGACGCAAAGCTAAAGGAGCCAAGTGTACATTGGATGGTCGATGGCCTTAGCTTAGCGCGCGCTCTGAGCAGGTTTAAGCGGTGATGGCCAAAGTTGGAAGGGTGGAGGCAACCCAAACCTACGGTTTTGTGGCCGAGAAGGAACTAAGATTTAAACGGGGTCAGACGCGCCTTGCTGGGAGTTGCAAAGTGTGATTGAAGCAGCAGGTATCGATGGATGCAAACCAATTCAAAGTTGAGCCACTAGAAGCGTAAGGTTTGTTGCGGGAACCCGAATTGACGCGGGTTGGACCCATCGGAACGAGTTGGTTAAACTGATGGAGTAATCCGAATGCGTAGAGGATGGCAACAATTTAAACCTGGTTTGAACAACCTAGTGGTTACGGCTAGCCAGCTTTATCCGAACCAGAGTGATCCTTCGAAACCACAATATTCCCCACCCAAAAAGTTTTCGCGAGGCGGTAAAGTGCATCAAACCGATGCGTTGGTTTATTACGAGGAGGCTTGGGGTTATATTAGAGGCAAAAGCGGTGGTATAAAGTTAGGCTGGGGCGAACATTAGCGAATTACAACTTTAGCTCATGGAGGATTTGGGAGCAGATGGACTTGTACTCCCACGAGGGGCCCTCAAGGCGGCGGAACTGGATGCCGTGCAGCCGCAGCACGACCCGGATCTTGACCAGGCTAATCTGAAACCGCACAAACTTTGCAGAAGCCGTTTCCGTGGGCTTGGGGGGATGGGCCACCTTGGACGCGGTTGCCGAACGGGTGGTCGGAACCCGAAGGAGATCAGTCTCAGACGGTTTGGGAGGGTTGCTGTTTGGGATGTCGGTGTCAGAGTTGGAGTCCTGGGAGTGGAAGGTGGCTTGAGTAAGGTTGGATGGGTCAAGGGAGATGAGACACTCGAGATAGCCATCATTCTCTTTCCACCGCACTTTGAGCTTCTCAAGGGCACGGATGAGATCTTGACGGATATGGTCGGCCTTCTTGGTGCTGGTGGTTGCCACCGAGAACAGTCCCTTGAGGGACATGGACTTTGCCGTGAGATTCCCCTCGTCTGAAGCCCCGGGTAGCTTGGCAAAGCTAACATCGGTTTCGGGTTCAGTCTCGTTCTCAGGGGGTGTGATGGCCGATTGGGTCAGAGGGGATTTGGGGGCTTTTGCAACCAGGGTATCCAGCTCAGACAAACTGTTGCGCAGTTTGGGTTCCTGCATGCTGACATGGCGGGTGATGAGCCGGCTGATGCGGCGGCTGAACCTCTCACCGTAGCCGCCCTTGTGCACGCGAGAGCTGCCCCGCTCTGGGCCCTGACTCAAACGGTGAAAGAGCGGGGATCGACCCGGGCGTACCGCCGAGCTGAGCTGGCGGAGGACGTTGGACGATTTTTGAGCAGGAGGATGCGAACTGCGCCCCCTCTCAAAGCGGATGCTCTTACCGGTTGGGCTAGTAGGCTTCGACTCAACGATCGAATCCAGCTCGGAATGCTGCTCTTTGGCGGGCTGGCGGTTGGTAAGCTTAGCCTGCCGCTCACGGCTCAACTTCTCCTGGACCAAATAGTAGATGGAGATTAAAGGTTGGCTGCCAAGTTCGCTAGGTTGGCGGCTCTTGAAGAAAGCCTTCTTTCGAAAATCCTTCAACCTTGGGCTAGGCTCGGCTGGGGCCCCATCGGGCTTGCCAAGTAGCCCCTCCAGGTCTGCCCTGATTTTCTCGTCATTTCCAAACCCGAAGCCCTTCATCCTTTGAATCACGCTCATGTCGAGGGGGAGATGAATGGGCTGACGGTTCGGGTAATGAATATCAACGGGCTCATCGTAACCCTTGTTGATCCAGGGGTGACGAAGAAGCTCCGCCATGGTGGCCCGCTCGGCGGGGTTAGTGACCAGCATCCTGGTTAACAGATGTTTACATTCTAATATTATTATAAAGCACAAATTAACCCTACCTTTGGTAAGCCAGTTAGGGTACGAGACATTCCCCCGCTTAATCTTGGCATGAAGCGCCGGCATGTTGGGGTCGTCGAATGGAACTCGCCCGCACACGAGAACGTAAAACACGATCCCCAAACTCCAGATGTCGACCTCGGGCCCGGTGTACTCCTGGGCACTCAGCAGCTCCGGCGCAGCAAAGTAAAGCGACCCGCAGAAGGTCGAGAGCTGGGAAGTGGTGGAAAACAGGTTCGAGAGCCCAAAGTCAATGATCTTGATGTCGCCCTCCTCGGTAATCAAGATGTTTTCGATCTTGAGATCTGCGAACTAAGTCTCCAACGTAAAGATTACCTCGGTGAACGATCGAATGCCGGTGGCAGTATTCCTAAATTGGGTGCATCAGCAAAAATGGGATGGCGCTAATAGCTTGCCTATCGCCGAAAGCATCTGGCGGGCGAATTTCCTGGCCAGCTTCTCCTTAAGCTTGCCGTGGGAGATTATGTAATCCAAAATCTGGCCGCCGCTGACATACTCGAAGAACAAGTAGTAATGGTGCGGCATCACCATGGCCTCCTTCAAGGAGACGATGTAGGGGTGATGTAATAGCATCATGAGGGCAATCTCGCGGTGGATCCGAATGTCTCGGCTCTCATCCTTGGGAGCGTTCTTGTGGACCGGTGCCTTCCTCGGAATGATTTTAACGGCGCACTAGAGTGATGAGTGAAAAAGCAACCAAATACCTTTTCCCCGGTATCAGTGTTGATGGCCAATTTCACTTTGCCCATACTTCCCGAGCCAAGCGTCCTAGTGAGTTGGTATCACTAATGTTCCTTCTAGGGCGCTTAGCCTGGGAAGCTGAAGGATGATTACGCTGGGACGAGCTAGAGCATCCGGGGTCGGGTTGATTTGTGGATGGGGGCGGGGAAGGTTTGGAAGTGCTGGGATCATAGTCGGGTGTTAGAGTACTGACACCCACCCTTTTAGTAAAAGGAACCGCCGGGTCCACGATGGGGGTGGTATTGTCGTCATACCGTCGAAACAAAAAACAAAACGAGCTCAACAAAGAATTTAAAAGCCCACCGTAAAATGGCCAGTTCAGCACTTAACTGGTGGTCATTAAGGTAGCTTGCGATGGCTGGCGTTAAGCGAGCCCATCCTTCCAGTGGCGGATTAACCCCAAATTCAAAGCGGGTTTTATTGGTTGCACGAACATTTAACCAATTATGTAGGAGCGATCAGCTGTGGCATGGTAATATTTAGTGCTAATGACCAATAAACCAATCAAAATGTTAACCTATGTTATATTATTTCGGTTAAATGGTTTCGGATAAATTAGCCTTCATCGAATCTATGACGCGATAAAACAGTATCCAGAATTACTGACTCAACTACTCTTCAAAGTACCTCTCAAAAAGTATACTTGGTAGCATGTGACAATTTGAATGCTAGAAAAAAAGCACTTTGCCTCCAACCTAATACTTCTTACTAAATAGTCTAGCTTGGAGAAATCCAGGCTAGCAGGTTCATAAATCTTATTGCTACCATCATACCTTATTAAGCTTGATAACTCGGATTAATTTAACGTCTTTGAGACTAGTCATAACTTACCTTTTATCAGATACCGGGTCTACCAATAAAACTAGTTGGATATAAAGGTCTCATTTGGATATGTAGAACTCTAAACTAAATTGCAGTTTGAGCTAAGTTATCTAGGCTTTATTTACTTATATCAGTCCTTAGATTAGATATGCAATCATGGTAGTCTGTACTTATATTAGTTGATTGTAAGTTTGGCTTTTAAACATCAGATCTAATTTTATCAGTTTAGTCTTTGCCTTTAAGCTTTTAAAAGGCTTACAAGATGATATCCGATTTTTCCATATTATAATTTAACCAGTTGCATAGCTTAGGTTTGCTGTACAAGCTTATAGATACTTGGATTTGGTTAGGCATCTTATTTCGTTTCAAAATTTTATTATGCGATTAACAGATTTAACAGATAGGCAGTCTTTTATTGACTTAGATGTTAGAAGCTCTAAACTTTTGTTCACTTTTGAGTCACAACCTACCTTTTTACTAATCAATATCCCTACATTGGATTTTAATAGAGTCTAATCTACATCCCCTTTTATAGAAACTTTATAGTGATTAGATAACCTATAGATAGATTTTTAATCTTTATACAGATCCATCTTTCATCTATATTATTTTCAGCATAATTCAAGACCATCTATTTATATTAATATGCTACTAATTATATCTTTGCGTAGTGGTATCTTAAGGCATATAAGACCAAACTCAAAAAAACTCTTGTACGGTACATAGAATCTTTATTTGCTTTTTATGATGCTTAGAAGTTGTCATACTGATTTGGGGCATATGTGTATCATAGAAATACAGGTATTTTAATTTAAGTTGCTTTCTTTCTAATTAGAAATCTGGTATAAATTGCCTATAAAGCAGCAAACATCAAATCGACCTAGGTCTTACTTGAAAATATTTATTACAGATAAAAGTAGCAAAGGTGCACGTAATATAGATACCAAGATGGACTGTTTGAACCTTTTTGAAAGGATTTTATCATATGGTTAATGAGCATAGATTTGAAGATAATTACTTTAGCTGTAAATGCTGTTACCATCTAAAAATGTAGTGGCAGCAATAAGGTAGGTATCATAATGATGGCACCCAACAATGTTAGGTAAAAATCACTGTGTGTATTTAACTATATCTATCAATTTTGTGATAAAATGAAGGTTGGGCTTTTATAGAAGTGGCATACAATATGTAGTTTTCTAAATCTCTAAGACAGCAACTAGACTAGCAGAATTATTTATGTGTAATACTATGGCTTTATAATGGTTTCACTATTATAAAAGATGGTTGATTTACTAAAAGCTTATGGTACAAAGTTCACCAGACGCTTCCATATTATTTAATTCTAATTTTATTAAATTTACTATTTTTATAAATAAACTTATTGTTAAAATTTATAGGTTTTCTGATTATACTCTGCTAATAACCCCTATAAATGTATTAACTGCACAGGTTTGTTGTTGTGCAATTCTTAACATTGTATGATAGTAAGATGTAATCATTTGATAATAGTATGAAGACTATTATTCATAGTTGAAGTAAAGTACTAGAATTTGGCCCAACGCTTGGCCAGTATTTCCTCTTGAAATACTTAGGATGTCCTTAATAAGGATTTGTTCCCTGGTACTGCCTAACTTGATCCATGCTCAGATACCTGTTTACAGTTTCCCTCTGATGACACACAGTTGGCAGCAATCCCCAATTTGATTCAGCTTCTCTTCTCTGGATCCCCACTCAGATCCTTACTCTTTATCCTAAAGAGTTTCCCAATTAGAGCACACAGCAATAATTTCCCTGAGAAAGAATAGAAATCAAAATGGATTCTAATAAAGTATATTAAAATAAAACTAAGTGCTAGTAAAAGTGTCTCTTTTATTATTGAATTCTTAGAGGGATTTATAGTAGGAATTTGGTACCCAACCCTTAGTTTGCACCTCCTTGATGAAACGGCAGCCATTGCCATTGAATTACCTATCCTCATCTCAGCGGTGATAGTCTTCCCTATCCTGGCTAGGATTCTGTCATTGGATATCCTCAAGACCTAAAACAGAAAGAGTCAGAAAATGTGTCCCTAACATTTCCCTCTTGATTCCACCAAACCAACCATATTTGGCAAGTGACCAGCTTAGGTAATAGGACTTGTTACCTATTAAGGCAGGTTATGAACCAACTGATCAGTTTGCTAGTTGCAAGTGGCATCACTCACCTCATAACTTGATACTTAAATTCCCAATTGGTCAGTGATGAAACCTGACCAATCCCAACCAGTAAACCTGATAGTTAAATATCAATCAACTATCAGATATCCCTATTTTGTCAGCAACTCTGCCCAAGGAGATCTTAAGCATTCATCTGGATCAGTCCCTGATGGATCTGGCCCAGGTGAATAACCTAAAATCCCCCAAACATTGTTACCCTGAAATCAGGGTCAACTGATATCCAATTCACTTCACTTTAGAGAATTATCTTCTAGCAGCATCTGGTACTCTAGTTGGCTGGGAATATGGGCAATAATTCCAACACATCCCCTCTCTTGCCTAGATTTCCAGCGAGAAAAAGATTGGGGCAGGAGAACACCACTTCACATACTTAGTCAAATACTTCACTTATTTATGTAGAGTACAATTAATCAGTTCTCAATGCTGCTCAGGATGACCTTTGGCATGCGGCTCTCTTCCTCTTTCTACTTGCTACCACCTACTCAGAGCAAGGTCTTCATAACTTTTATCATGCTGGGCTGAATGATTTACTCATGATGATATTATTTCTGGGATCCAGTTTTCCCCCCATCAGGGTATATGACCTGCTGTCATATTCAGGATTCTTGGTCTGAAATCCTCAATTTTCTGATTTTCTCTTTGTCCTTGACAGGAGACTCTTGTCATCAATATTTATTTCATGGTGCAATTAAGAATATTCATTTATATTTTCCCTTATTATCTCATAGTAACCTCTTGACTCATATCATTATTAATTCTTCTCTGAAGAGCTTATCCCATTAATTTTGAGATTAATTTCTCTAAAATTAGAGCTTAATTGATTTTAAATTGCATAATATCAATTATTATAAAATCCTGACATCCCCCTCTCATCCAGCTCATATGTCAAATTCTGAGTCTCAGTACCAACAGCTGCTCAATAGCTTGTCTAATAAAGACCTTCAGCTCTTCCAGCTGATGAGTCAATCTGCACGCTGGTAGGGTACAGACAAAACTCCTCAGAATCCCATTATTTCACCTAATCACAGGATTACATGAGATGTGGAATTTATCCCATTATCATTAAGCTAGACCTTCAAGCATCTATGTCAGTATACTACTTGATCTAGAATGAACTTTGCAGTACTGATAGCATCTACTTTTGCCTGGGCCTTTGTCTTGACCCATCTCAACAGATTATCAATCATAACTATTATGTACTTGACTCCCCCCTGTGCTTGTTGTTAGCAGTCCCATCACATCAATGGACAACATATGCCAAGCAAATCCAGGGCGGACCAGTCAGTATCCAGTTATATTCTTATGTAGTTTGTGCAACTGGCACTCCGCACAGCAAGCCAGATAGTCTGTGACATCATAGTTGATGGACTCCCAGTAGTACTAGCAAATATGGTCAGTTAATTTCTCAGGCCTCCATGCCTGACAACCTTATGAGCATCTTGAACGATAGCCACTTGTTCTGACAGCTTTGGGAATAGTAATTGCTTTCCATTGATTATATTGAAAACTTGTTCATCCATGGTCTCAGTGTTTTTCATTGCTTTTTGAAGTGCACTTGGATTTCTCGGGGCTTGTTCCTGATTTCTCCATCAATCATTCTCTGGAATTACTCATTCACTTGCTGGTATACCATCTGGACAATTGGTAACCACAATAAGCCAAATGCATTCTGGTGAGAAGCCCCCATTCAGTGGATAATCTCATAATTATAAGCCTATAGCTTAAGTGCCCATCAGGCCAGTTGTCCTTCTGGTTCTCTCAAATTGTGGAGCCAATGCAATGAGGAGTAGTCCATCACCACTTTGAAGTGTATTCCATGGATGTACACCCAAAACTGTTTACAGGCATAAATGACCGCAAGGCATTCACACTCAGTTATGGTGTAGTTCCTCTCAGCGGCTGAGAGTGTCCAGCTCACATATGCCACTGGATTTTTGTCCCCAAGTTCATCTACTTGGCTTAATAGGGAGCTGATGACTGTTAATGAAGCATCAGTTTGTATAATAAATTCTCAATCAAAAATTTGGATATTTCAAAATTGGAGAATCTATTAGGTACTGGCATAGCTCATTGAAGGATTCCTGTGCTTCTTCATTCCATACAAATACTTTCTTCAGATCCTTCAATAGATGGAATAAGGGTTCAGCAATTTGGGCAAAGTCCAAAATAAATCTTCTGTAGTATCTGACCATTCTAGGGAACACTTGGATATCTCAGACACTCTTTGGCACAGCCATCAGTTCTATGGCTTCAATCTTCTGGGCTTGCACTGCAATCCACTAGAGATGATCACGAATCCCAGATATTCTAACTATTTCTTAAAGAAGTGACACTTCCTTAGCTTAATCTTCAGATTAGTCATAGATATACTCTTAAATACTTCTTCCAAGTGGTGTAAATGGTCAGTAAAAGTCCTACTGAACACATTGATAATATCCAAGTATACCAGAATACATAAAAACTTCAAGTTATCTAGTATTGCATCCTTGGCCCTCTGGAACGTCACAGGTGCATTGCGCAGACCCTGGGGCATCCTCGTCAGTTGATATAGCCCCTGCGCAGTGATAATCACGCATTTTCTTGGTCTTCTCTTGGCAAATTGGTTTGCCTATATCCTGATATTTAATCCATCATGGAGAAATACTTCACTTCTCCTAATTGATCTAGCACATCATCAGTTCTTGGTGGTGGGTACAAATCCTTCTTTGTAATCTTTTTCAGCTTCCAATAATTGATCACCACCAATTAGAGCCATAATTCTTCTTCACAATAAGAATCAGACTTGCCCAGGGACTCAATGACAGAACTAGAAGCCCTTCTTCACTAGTTTGCTGATTTCTTCCTTACTACCACTTCAGCTGCCTTTTGTCAGACATTTGGCCTTGCCACCAAAAAATAAGAATGTGGTAGTCTGAATTCAGCCAAAAAGGAGAAATATCAGCCCTTTAGAATTCTCTGATGCCCTTAAAACAATTTAAATAATAATGTCAAGGAGAACGGCCAAAAGCCTCTGGCTGATTCTCAGTGGAACCCCATTAATTGGGTTAACATGAGTTCAAAACCCTCATGAGCACATTTAATAAAATCTAATGATCAGATTTTGCCGATCTCACAACAGACTCTGGGGAAACCAGTGGAAGGTGCTCCCCCAACCAGCATTGAGTCCTTCACACCTGTGCGGGGGCCACCCCCTTTTATAGGCATGGCAGCAGGCCCTGAGGCGAGAAAAATTTCTCAAGCAGTGATTGGTTAGGGTACATCAACACCCTGTCACATGGGTATATTCTACCCCAAAACCCCAATGTCCATTTTCCAAAAATTATCTAACTTTCCTTCACAATCTGATAGGATTGACACCTATATTACCTAAATTGGAAAACTCCAAAGCTATTCCAAACCTATTCCCAAATCCCTCTGACCTTTGAAAATAGTATAAATACTAATTTTTAAAAGTTGGAAAGGGATCATCTCTCTTTACCCCTTGCGCAGCACCAATAAACCTCAAAAAACCCTTAGTTTTTTTAGTTTATAAGTTTAAAAAAGTTTGTTATTTTTGTGGTATAAGTTCCCCCATTGTTGGATTTTGGGGAGTTAAGCACCTAACAAGCACCTAAAATCCCAAAATCCAACACCCTTAACTGTCAAATCAGTCTCATCCTGATTGGCAAATTTTTCCCAGTATCAATCTTGTGGATCACTTCTTTCGCACATCCTATATTGTGGTCATCCTGGGCGAACTTCCCAATACTTTTCAAGAAATTTGAGCACCTTCTCTTGCTGTATTTCCATCATATCAGCAAGTTGCTCTCAATCAACCAATAGATTGATACTCTCAGTTACCCCAGTTAGTAATCCCATTTCATTGTAGGTCTGAAACTCACAGACCAATAAAATCAATATTTAATATTTTATATATTTTATCTATTTTTTGTACCTTTCTTTTGCAATGGGACTTTTAACCTACAATAAGGTTCAGAGTTCCTTCTTTTCCACTTCATCCAAACTGGTTCCTAATATACTCTGATCTACCAGTTATCATGGTTCAAAATCTTATTCTCTTAAGATTTAACCATCTATTTGGTTCAGTGGTCCTCTTTTAGAACTTGACCAAAATCTCAGGACATAACCATTTAATGGTTCAGAGGTCCTCTGGGAACATTGCGACTATTTTCTCTTAGGTCCAATACTTCCAATTTTTAGTACTAACCTTCTTCACTATATGACCAGCTGCGCTGTTTCTTCACATATAGGCAACACTTGCTGACTTTGGAAATACTCATAACTGTTTTAATTCATTAGGTCTTCAATCCTGACTTGTCATTTGTCCAACAGGTCCTAATTTATTTCATATTTTGGCAACTGATGCTTTAGTCTTTATATCTCTCAAATTGTAAATTCTCCATTAGTCAACAGTTCCATTTAATTGTTTTTCTCTTAAAAACTATTTTTGGAATTCAGGGCCATCCAAAACGTTGGAAGTAAATCCACTAGTGGATCTGGAAATGATCCCTTAATCATATAGATTGATCTAATCTCATTAGCTTCATTCAATTTCATCTTGAATTGACGATGAGCTCATCTCCAGCAATTTCTGATCATTGATAGAATGTTATTGAGTCAAACTATTCTCTCCACTATCTTGGATCAATTGTTTCCTGTTTTGACCTTGTACTCTTCATTGGTATTGCAATCCAATAATCTGATTGATTGCTTATCATACCAACTCCTTCAATGACTTATCTAGTGTCTCATATAACACCTCACTCCTCAGGACTATTTCAAACGGACTTAATTTCAGCCTGAGTTGGCCCTGCTGATCCTCTTCATCTTGGGTAGATGTCAGGTGGAACAGGTTTTTTGCAGCACTATACAATTTCATATCTAGGCTGCAAGTCCTTTTCCAAAATCTTGAGTATCCTCAATTAGCTTCACTAGGAGCTCCACTTCTGAGCTGGGTGAATGTATTTGAACGTGATCAAGTTCCCATTCTATCTTCATTAATGTTACTTTCTTTAGTAACTTAATCTGGAATTAAAAGAACTTCATATGACATCACGTCCTAGTATCTTCTACTAAATTACACCCCTGTAGTGTTCACCAATTGTTAAAATTTATAGGTTATTTGATTATTCTCAGCTAATAAACACTATAAATGTATTAACTGCACAGGTTTGTTGTTGTGCAATTCTTTGCGTTGTATGATAGTAAAATGTAATCATTTGATAATGGTATGGAGACTATTATCCATACTTGAATAAAAGTACTATCATTTGGCTCAACGCTTGGCCAGTATTTCCTCTTGAAATACTTAGGATGTCCTTATTAAGGATTTGTTCCCTGGTACTGCCTAACTTGATCCATGCTCAGATACCTGTTTACAGTTTCCCTCTGATGACACACAGTTGGCAGCAATCCCCAATTTGATTCAGCTTCTCTTCTCTGGATCCCCACTCAGATCCTTACTCTTTATCCTAAAGAGTTTCCCAATTAGAGCACATAGCAATGATTTCCCTGAGAAAGAATAGAACTCAAAATGGATTCTAATAAAGTATATTAAAATAAAACTAAGTACTAGTAAAAGTGTCTCTTTTATTATTGAATTCTTAGGGGAATTTATAGTAGGAATTTGGCACCCAACCCTTAGTTTGCACCTCCTTGATGAAATGGCAGCCGCTGCCATTGAATATCCATCCTCATCTCAGAAGCGATGTTCTTCCCCATCCTGGCTAGTATTCCTTCATTGAATATTCTTGAGACCTAAAAAAGAAAAAGTCAGAAAACGTGTCCCTAACGTTTTCCTCTTGATTCCATCAAACCAACCATATTTGGCAATCAACCTGCTTAGGTAATGGGACTTGTTACCCATTAAGGCAGGTTGTGAACCAACTGATCAATTTGCTAGTTGCAAGTGGCATCACTCACCTCACAACTTGATCCTTAAATTCCCCATTGGTCAGTGATGAAACCTGACTGATTCCAATCAGTACACCTGATGGTTAATGATCAATCAACTATTAGACAGCCCTATTCTTTGGTAACTCTGCCCGATGAGATCTTAAGCATTCATCTGGTTTAGTCCCTGATAGATCTGGCCCATGTGAATAACCTAAAATCCCCCAAACATTGTTACCCTGAAGTCAGGATCAATTGATATTGAATTCACTTCTTTTTAGGGATTTTACCCTAGTGACCCTTGGTAATCTAGTCAGCTGAGAATATGGGCAGAAATACCAACACTTATAATACTGTATTTAAGTAAAAAGGCAGTGCCAAAGTGTAACTGAGTTTTTTAGTTAAACTTTTTAACTTAAATGACTCATTGAAAATGATAATCAGAAGCTTCTAAGGCTTACCATATATGTTTGTTTACTAAAGCCAAAAAAATTCAAATTACCGTAATGCCAGTCAGTGTACATTTGTATCTAGATCTTAAATAACAAAGTAGCATATAGTTTAATTTACCTTAGATCTTATCTAGTGTGTGTTAATAGCAGCTTAAAAAGATACATTATAGAAAAATGTAACATACCATCTATCTGTATGTCTTAGAAGCTTTTAGCATTAAAATTTGCAACCAGTTCTCCTCAAGTTTGATACCTTTAGATGAACTTTGGGTAGGGGACGATTATGACTGTGTTGGCGTTGCACACCAATGCCACAAACCAAGATAGTGAATAGTAAGGTGGTCTATGGAGTTCCTGGACTATCATACGCCATGCATGGAGGTTTTATGGGCTTTATCCTCCTTTCCCATTAATACAAATCCCCTCTATCAGTGCGGTATCATCCCCGGGTCAGCACACCTTGCGTAAATAAAGTAAAATTTGCAACTAGTTGCATCCAATTAGTATATAATGTACTGAGATGTCTTAAGCCATTACATACTTTGTTCCAGAATTACCTTATCATGTAAATTTTAGAAATGGTATATGCTATCTTTAAAAGATGGGATAAGCATTGCATTTATAGAGGCATAAAGTTTGATAACTTTAATATACTTATTTCATTTTATCAAAAACCCTAAATAAAAGATATTACAGCTTAAAATAATCTAGCGTGATCAAGCAATGCTATCTGCATACAAATGAAAATACTCAAAATGTAAAAAAAACAGTAAATAACAAAAACTATGTGAGGCAGGATAATTTTATTTAGTAACCATGCTAAAGCTTTTCCCATGGTCAGGTCTTTGATAATGTCTATATGATAATAGCTGAAAGCTTCAAGATCAGGCTTCTACCCTTTAGATTTAATTTAACAAGATGTATATTTTTCTATAGACTTACCTATTAAAACTACAAAAAGGTAGGTAAACAATCGTATAATTTAGTAAAAAAATGTACCAACCTCTAAAATCTGCCATGCAATGGCTCATGTTAGCTTATATATTATACTATTAATTATTGGTTATTCTATCCATATTTCAATGTATCATATTTTTTAAAAATGAGCTTTAGATTAGATAATATTTCAAGATATGCCATTTCTGGACCACCTATCATTTTAATATTTAAGTACTTCAGACATGAGGTTGCCTAAAATTTAGATGAGTTTTGTTACAAAAGTAGATAAGATAGAAGCTAACATATCTAGAAAATATAGCATTTATGATATGATAGGTAAGCAATTATTTGGATAGTTCTGAATTTTCAGCCAGGGTTTATAGTTAAAGTCTTTGCAAGTAGTTGTAATTGTATCATATTATGATAAAAAATAAGTTTTACAAATATTCCCTTTAAAAGCTGGGATATTAGTGAACTTACATAATTTTAGATAGCTGCATTTTGAGTTCCCATCATGAGAATCTCAGTTAAGTTATAAAGAAATTAAAACATGGGCTATCTTGGCTCTTGACCAGCCTAGTGATGCTGTAACCAATTAGACTTACACACATAAATTATTCAATAGTATTATGATTATTCATTAACCTTTTCACTGGTTACAAAAAAACTTTATTACTTTTCCCTTTAATGTGAAAAAATTTCTTCCCCAAAGTTTACACTTTTTAAAATTATCTTGGTCCTTGTTTATAACATATATATTCAGTAAAATTGTAAACAAAAATGAACTTAGTAGTTTTTTTCATTCATTATAAAACTTTTCAAAGAAACCAACTGTAATAAGTCTGAGGGAGTAATATATGTCTCAACTGCCAAAAATTCCTGTTATTCACTAAAAAGGGGTGGAGAAGGCAGCCTTCCCCTCAAAAAGTTAGGGCAATTTGACCCATGTGGTGGATGAGAGGTGGGGGATGGTATACCCATCAAAGTAGCCGCCTTTCCCCCTTTCTTTACCACCCAAGAGATGTTCCAGTGGATCAGGGGGTGTGCATGGAGGCGGCAGTGGCAAGAGGATGCCACCAGAGGGAAAGTGGCAGGTATCTATCCCCAGTGATAATTTTGGGTTACACCAAGGTGGCAGAAATTAATATAAATTGAGGGGTGATGATCAGCCAAAAACGATACAATTGGGTTCAAAAACCTGACAGGGTGCTTCCCTTTCACTGGAAGAGGGGGACTAATTCCAGTGGTTTGAGGGTGACAAATCCATTTGATACCCAATAGAATCGCCCATATTTGGCCTGGCCATGTTGAAAACAGTTGCCTGCCAAACAAAGTGTCACAGACCCACCAAGCAGAATTGCAATGGGAGGAAAAATTTAGTGGTAAAATTTGAGCAAGAGTTAGCTGGCCAGCGGAAGGTCAATTTTGGCTTTGAGCTAGTTGCAAAATCTCATTCCACCAGAATCAGTTAGGATCCCAAAACCTTCAGTTCATGCAATCCCATTTTTTCCCTAAGCCCTCTAGTACTAAGACAACCGTCCCTCACTGGTATGTTGTTAAGCATTTTCAATTTTTTTGCTTAATAAAACAAATCCCCTTTCCAACCTAATTTTCCTGTTATACAATTTTTATCTCATTCTGCCGCTGCTGATACCAAGTACCATGTTCCCAGGGTTGCACAATGACTGGGCCTTAATGGCCATTGTCATGAAGTTGCTGCCCTCCTTTTTCAATTGGGGTTACATGTTAGTGGCCTTTTGGGGATGTCTCCATTTTGGACGCCCTCTGGCATCAAGGTGTACCTTTTCTATTGGAGATCATTTCTCCCCACTGGGAGAGGTTCCATGACCTCATCACATGCTCAACAACCA
Organism: Massospora cicadina; assembly: GCA_022478985.1. Classification (NCBI taxonomy): domain Eukaryota; kingdom Fungi; phylum Entomophthoromycota; class Entomophthoromycetes; order Entomophthorales; family Entomophthoraceae; genus Massospora; species Massospora cicadina. The sequence goes on along the minus strand of JAKSZP010003134.1, from coordinate 4,948 downwards.
TGGTACCTCAGCGCATTCAGGGTTTCTGTGGGTCTCAATAAGCTTACCGCAGCAGAATCCAATTCCATCAAGGTTGCCACAGTTTTGTTATTAATAGGAATGGTGCTGGCTGTGGTTGTCATTCATCATCCCATGATTATTTCTTTCCCTGCTCATTACCAGGTCTTTTGGATGGCTATGCCCCTGGAAATTCTGGGTTGCTTTATGGGTGTTCACACACCACAACTGGCAAGCCAGTCACAATTTCATTAGCCGCTTCCATGACATAATCGACTAACCGTTAGTGTCCACCATTTCCACCCTACTATTAGAAGTTAGTGCCATGATGGTCTCAGTGTACCACATAAACCTGCAGCTGGTGCTCAGTCTGGTTCTGTTCATGTGGTTAGTTGGCACGCTTATTATGTGATTCCAAGTAGTAATGGGGAAGCTCCTAACCAATTATTTCTTCCTGAACGCTCCAGTTCAAATCTCATCTCATCCTCAAGGGGGTGGATTCATCTGTTCCATCTGTAGATTGAAAACCAAGTATTATGCCCTTGCCAAATTGCAGGTGTGATTTTTGTCCAACACAATGGCTTCCACCTCTCTGACGGATGCACAGTGGAGTATATCTTTGTTGAATGCTGTGGAGGTTAATGCTCATCAATGGGTGCATGGAATCATATGCTCAACTAAACAAGTGGGGGCTTTGATCCCATTGATTATAATGGTGTCATCAGTAGTGCAGGCTTTGGTATCACATTTGGCTCACCTGCTCTAATTTTTTATGCTAGGTGTTGAAACATCCAATCTGGCTTTGTTTGTGGAAGCTTTCCATGGCCAGGACCTAGTTTTGGGTCCTTGTTAAAAGTATTAGCAGCAGAAATTATTCTGCCTTGGACCCTGTGTTTAATAATCATTCCACCTTGGATATGCATATGGGTTCACTGAATCAGGTGTGCATGATAGCAGCCTCTATTGGTGCTACGCTTCAGAAGGCGTCAAGTGGGGTGTGGAGTACTGGTAATGGATTCCCTACAAAGGAGGTTTTGAAGGGTGTGTTGAATTACAAGTCAGCATGTCCATTGTCACTTGCCCAGTGGCTTGGTTTAAGAAAAGCTCCTGGGATGTGTGTTTTGGTGCTGGTAGATGCTGCATTACCCCATTTCTCATTGTTTCTCCTTCCCTTGTCCTGACGCCAGTTAGTGAAGTGGTTCCTGTGAAGGACCTGATGACCTTAAATCCCTTGGTCCTCCCAGTTGTCAGAATCCCAGTAGGAAAACTTTAAAAAGGGTTTTCCCACAAAAGGTGCTAATTCCGCAAGTGATTTAGTTTCCCAAGATGACTCCATAATATTACCACCCTGCTGGAAGAAACCCATGTGGTTGCCAATAAATAAGATTTTGCTTATTTTTTATTGCCATTGGGAATTTGTTTGGGTGCACACAGGTGTCAGTTAAGACCCTGCACCAGTTTCAAACTGGTGCAGGGTCTTAACTTGAACTTAGAAGTATGGGCATTTGTGCTGGGTGCAACTTCTGCACCAACGGATTTGTACAAGGTATGATGGCCCATGCATTTTCCAGTACAACAGTTCTATTTCTGTGATTGGTTTTCTGCGGTGTCATATTTGCTCTTCCCAGTTATTCTGGGGTGGGGTGGTGGCATCAGCAGCAGGTGAGTATTAAACCAGACTTGAATATACTGTACTTTGATAACAGTTAGTTTTAGGGGGAGTTTCACCTTATTGATATGCTCTTGATGGAATGAAGGTGTAGTTACATCATGTCTCTCCTTTATCCTGTGGGCCTTACACCATATTTCCCCAGGCGTTAGTGTCATATCAGGATATTTTCAATCTAGAAAAGGCTAATCGCCTTCTGCGCACTCTGAATTTAATTTGGATTTCCGTTTGATGGTAGCTGTGATCAAAATCAACTGTCCGTTGTATCCCTATATGGTGCAGAAGGACAAGGTTGTGGAAGTATGTTTGGGCGATATGCTCAAGAAGGGGTATGTGTCTAAGAAAAGTTCTCCATTTGCATCACAATATTTTTCACTCAGAAGGCTGATGGTACATTGTGACCATGCGTCAACTATGGGCATTTAAATAACATTACCATCATGATTCCTACCCTCTCCCATCAAGCAAACGACCATCCAGGCAATTGCAAATCCTGAGTGCTTTCTAAGCTCAATCTCATGAATGCATTTAACCAGATCCATGAGGCAGAAGACCAGAACTGGCTTATGGCAATTTGTACCAGAAGGGGCATATTCCAGTTTTTCATGATGCCCTTTGGTCTAAAAACGCTATGGCAACATTCCAGCGGATGATCAACAATGTGCTTGGTGACAACAGGTGTACTTGCGTAGTGGTATACATTAATAATATTTTATGTAAGGCCTCAGGTGCCAGCCATCAAGCTGGACAGGAGTGTGAATCCCTTTAGAACCAAAAAAAGGATAAAACCTCAAGGCCTTTCCACCCATTCAGATCTCTGACCAAGGGCATACTCTGGATGAGAGATGGGTGGCCGTTGCCACTCCCAGTTTGCCACACACCATTTCCAATTACCCTCCAGCCAAACCTATTCAACTCTTTATTGTGCATATTTTTATTTGGAAAAATTAAACAAACTTGTATATGTTTTAAAAGTCTAAAAAATACTCCACCGTCAAGGGCCTAATCCTCTCTCCCCCAGAAGGCGGTACAATTAGTGACCGTCCTGAAAAAAGAAGACATTTTTATAAGGCCAATTTCAAGAAAAAAGCCAAAAAAGAGGCTAAATCTGGGTTAAACTCAAGACTCTTTTACAAAAAATTGAATCTGGACATCCATATTTTGGGGAGTGTGTCTCAAGAATATCTTGGAATTTCAAACAATACTATAGTAGTAAAATGACATTCAAAATGGTATTTTTAGGTGATTTAAAATCAGAAATCAGATCCTGCTACCATGGTCCAGCTTAGCGGCTTCCCCATCCCACCATAAGACTCATTATCCTGCTAATGGTAGGGTGTTGGGTTATTCTTCTATTTAGTTTACTTCCAGTCAAATAAACATATTTATAATATATAGCTTTATTTGATCATTTTAGTAGATTAAAAGAATAAAACAGTAGACAGTTTCTTGATACGGCCCTTTTCCAACTACCTATCCAACAGAGCCACTCACAATGTATTAAACTCAGCAGTCACAATGTAAGTCCAGGGAGCGTCATCTATTCCTAGACTGGCCGAAGTTCCCATTTCCCACCAAAAGGGTCCTAAGTGGGCATCTGTCCCTCTAATCATGCAGGGTAATCTCACCCATTTTGATAGACAAGCGTTGGGTAACAGCCATCCCTCTGAATACTCCACCGCCTGTCTTCAAAAATTCTTCTACCAAATTAGTATGAAAAATTAGGGAAATTTGCACTGAAATATCCAAAAACCTTAAACCCATGGCAACAAAGCCTGAGGGGCATGCACGTTTAGAAAATGGAGTATCAAGAGTCAAATCCTCATCCTTAATCGCCAGCAGCATTGAGCCACTGGAAAATGATGTTGTCAGTTCAAAACCAGCTTCAAAAATATCAGGAACAAATACCAATGGGCGTGTACCTGCCAAAAAGGTTGTGTCCAGTAATGAATCCCCAGCAAAACTTACCAATGGCATTGGGTCATTGCAAAACATTGTCGTCAATTTGAAATCTGCCTCCAAGTCTTTAGAAGCAAATTCTAATAAGCTTGTACCCTTTAAAAACAATATTACTTATGTTAGATCTTTAGTAAAACTTTGCTGATGTCGCCAGGTCATCTTTAAAAGTTGCTTCCAGCTCCAATTCTCCCCTCTCACCTTAGGATCATTATTCAATAAATCTCGCTTGGCTTAAAAAATGCTAAAGTGACCGGTTGTGGGCATATTGGGTAACCCAAACCTATTCCTGACCTCTTGGGACCACCCCTATGTGGGGTGGCCCTGGGAGGTTCCTGTTGCCCATTGGGCGAGATGCCATCACGCTAATTGTTGAAAAAGTGATAAAGCTACAATTTGGGCATCTAAGGCTAATTGGCAGTGACTCAGCCCACCACTGACTCTTTCATGTTGATTCTAATTAGGTTCATTTTCATTTCCCCTCGCTCAAAGTTCTCTGGGTAGGTCAAATCTTGAGGGCCCCAATCCTGAGCTTTTCTAAGCTATTCCTTAAAATCCATCAAATAATTAATCAGTTATAGCACACTGAGAAAATTCATGGTTTATTTTCTACTTTTACATTTTAAATAAAAATACCATTTACCAATTCCAGTTTTTACAATGGCGAAATTCAAACTACCCTTCTCAATTACATTAATTTAAAAACCCACGGACCATGGGGCCATGTTTGCCTGGTTTGTTGCTAGGTTCATATTCACAGTTATGGCCAGTGGGCGCTTGTTGGTGAAATCCATTCCCATTTTAACAACAGTCGTTTATGCAGCAGTGTCTCTGGCATTTGGGCTCGCCATTAGGGTGTTTTGGCACCTAAACTGACAGGATGGTTTAAGTTGACTTGCTGTCTCCATGACATAATTAGCCTTCCATTATTTTTAACCGTTTCCGCCCTTCTCATTGAGATGGCACAGCAGTGGTCATTTTATTTCAGATAAATAGGGTTGTGAAGAAGTTCTACTATGGCCACAATAGCCCCATGTATTAAGTATCTACTTAGCCCTCCCTCCAAAATGGGATTTTTATTCTAGGAGCCACCGAGGTGGCCTTGGAGTTGAATCCCAGCTCCAAATCAGTACTCAAATTGATTCCAAAAGTTGCTGAATCCCCCATGCCTGTGTTAGTGTATTATGGCATTATAACTTATGAAGCATCTGCCCCTGTCACAAACCTTGTGTTTTCCCCAAATCATGTTTCAATCTGTTCCTTATCTATGGACACAACCATAGATTCCAATAAATAGAATTCTACCTACTTTTATTACTAATGAAA
>JAKSZP010003133.1:0-67424 GCA_022478985.1 Massospora cicadina | reverse complement strand
TTTTTGCCTTGTTTACTTTAAACTATTGGTTGTATAAATATCATATTTAGATTTTCTTTATACTATTTATGTGCACAGAATTGTTTATAATTAAAAGGCCTACCTAAATATATTAATAACTTTATTAGTCGCCATAAAGAATTAAAGATCAAGATTTTCTAAGGATATTTATAAAAATCTAATAAAGTACTATTAATAAAAATTAATTAACAATTTTTAAAAGTAGTTTATTCATGATCTTTGATATAGTCTAGATTTATAAAAATATACAATTTGTAGTGCTTTTCTTATCATATATTGCAGCATAAGTTGATATCATTGAATTCATAAAAACTTCAATGTATAGCTACATAGTGAAATTTAATGTTACAATATAATTTCAGTATAGATATCATAATACTTTTTTATTTAAATAGTAATCTTCATCTAAGATTATATATTATTTAAAGATAATTTGTATAAAAGAAATAGATCACTCTTATACTGTAAACAATTAATAACTCTCAAAAATACTAGTACTATGGAAATTTAGAATAACTTTAATTGGATTTTCGTAAACACAAACTTCACTGTTGTATATATAAAGTAATTGAGGCAGGTCAACCTTGGGACAAATATACCACACCAAGATTTTTTTACAGCCAGTACAGATTTTAAATAGATGTTGAATAAAACCTGCATTAGAGTGGAAGCAGGAATTACCCTGACAGGCTAACCACCCTTACTGTTTTGTATATATTTAGCATTTATTTGAGGTAAGCCAACCAGGGGATGGACATTACCAAAAGAGACAGAAAGAAAGCATGCATTAACATGAAACCTGAGCAGGGTCAACTCTTTCAAAGAAAGTTTTTCATCTATGGATCAGGAATCAGATTTTTTGGTTACATAATGGGTAAGGATTTCATGTTTTTAAACCTAACTGCCAGTAGTTTCCTTTGACTGGCACCTCAATCAATGTGCAAAAGTGTGGGAATCAAAACGCAACCTTCATATTGGTAGCCATACACTCAAAAACTCACCTTTCACCCTCCTACTGTTTTTATATATAAGTAGTATTTATTTCAATTTATTCGAGGTACGCTGACCAAGGGATGGACAGTACCAATCACAACACTCAAAACAACAAAACAAACTACTAACCAGGTGGGAAGCAGAAACTGCTTAACCCACCATGGCAGAGGGTGAGGAGAGGTCAGGGGGTTGGTTTTCAGAAAGACCCACCTTGATCAAGGGGTGTTGGTTACAGTACCAGATCAGAGCAGAGAGCCAGTGCGTTGGGGCATCTGCATAGTGGGGGCTGAGGTCAGCGTAGTAGGAGTTTTCCACTTCTGCATCAAGATAATGATGGGAAAGTGTTTCAACAAAAGCTGCGAGGAGAACTTCAGCTTCTTTGCGGGCTTCAGGAAGTTGGGTGAAAAGGGAGATACTGTGGCGGGTGATTTTGGCTGAGGGGTTGAATGAAGCAAGCGTTTTGACATTCATAACAGCGATTTCAGCATCATCAAATAGTTTTGAGATGTCACTGCAGGGAGATTCAGGGAAGTCGGGGGGGGGGGGAAGAAGATGGTGGGCAGGCCATGCTGGAGCTGAGCCACTGACTGGGCCACCGCGGTGCGTAGTTTTGGGCAATGAGGAGAGGCCACCGCAGCTAAGGCGAGCTGGTGGTCACTTTGGAAGGGGCTGTATTGGGTAGAGGAGCAAAATGGCGAGGGGTAGGGGTTTCATCGAAGTTAGGAAGGAAAAATTCTGCCCAACCATAATCGCCATGGCAGAGAGGTTGACCTGTATGCTTACTAATGAGGACATTACCTGATTCGTCAGTTTCAGCCAATAGATCCCATGGATTTAGGTTCACTGGAATAGTGGCGTTTAAATTGGAGTGGGTAGGATTGGGCGAATGGGCAGCTGCTTGGGTGCGAATGTTGGTCCAAGCATTGCTCTGATTGGCTGGGGTAGATTTGGGTGGGAGAGTGAGGCTGGAGGTTTTGGGGGGGCTGATTTTCCATGTGGGCCCACTGAACGAGATTGGAGGGTGGGAGGGGGAAGCAAAGCGCCCCATACTGAACCTCCAGAGGGGGCTCAGAAGCTGCAGCAGCGGATTTGGCCTTAGGGCATGCTCTTTTTGCATGGTTGAGGCCAAAGCAGAGGGAACAAATCTGCCTACCATTATCGACCTGAACCCAAAAGAAATGATCAGGTGCTGCAGCCACACTAGCGCGGGGTGGGATTTGTTGGGCTATGGTAGGGTGGTGTGGTATGATGGTGGCTGTTGCACAAGGAGCAGCAAGGCGTTCCGCACCAGATGGAATGGCAAAGATGAGGTTGGGCTGAGTGCCATAAGCCCTGCGACCAACTGGTCATACAAAACCTGGGGTGGAAGGTGGGATGGGAGATTTGCAAAGGATACCACTAGCGTGGTGTCTGAAGGGAGGCGAGTACGGGTTGTGGGAATGGGGTTTTTTTTTTATAAATTAGAGGAGTTTGTGTTGCCGCTTCAGCGTCCTCCTCAGATTGGAACCCAACGTCAAAGTAGCCCTTAAAAAGGGCGGAAGTCTATAAAGCCAGCTGGCGCAAAGGCTGTAGTGGCTAGGTCAATAATTGCCTTATTGGCATATGGAAACAAACGCCCATAGTCCACTCTGAGGCAATAGCGAATAGCAGAGCAAGGGAGGGCGAGAGGATGGGGGCGAGAAGGGTGGACGCGCGCCAAGTGGAGCGCTAAGTCCCGTGGGGGGACAAAACGGTTGGAAGCAGTGGCGGGCTGTTTGAGCCCATCCAAACGTGCTTGCCCGCAGGGCGGAAAACGCTAGGTGGGGGTGCACTGCTGCCCCACACTGGGGTGGCAGGCGGCAGAGCCAAGGACATCAAAGAATAGGTTTGGGCAGATGGCTGTGGATAAATAAACTTAAATTTAAAATCTCTCAAAAGTGACTTTGAGCGGTCAAAGAGAGTTTTTATAAGTAGTATTTAATTTATATTTTAAATTAAATAATTAGGATCAAGTATTAAGAATATTAGAACACAATTTTATTCTAATTATTGTAGTATAAATATACTATAAATTTAGTAATTGTCAGACAATTAACATGCCAAAGAGAGACTTGGCTTTCATTGGGGGTACTCCAATAGCCACAATAGAATCCATAGTCCACAAGACATTGCTGTTTTTATAATATGCAAATAAGAAGCATGCAGGAAAAGTACAGAAAGTATTGGTCTATGAGATCATTTCTGCTTTGACCAGTAAGCTGATTGCTGAAAGTAATCTTGACCATGCTTTAATTATGGGGTCAAACTGCCAGGGTCAGTGTTAGGAGAGTGTTTATAACTCTCCAGGTCCCAGCGTGGCGGTGCTTGGTGCACAAGTCCAATGCCAGGAAACTAGCTGTTAGAATAAAATTAATTATTGCCCAGCAGAGGGTGCTGGAGCAGTAATAATATAAGCAAAGTAATGCTTTCAATAACCAGCTAAAAACGACATGGTGCACATTGAGAGAAGTGGCAAATGACCCAGGTTGGAGGGGACCTGGACAAACCAATAGTGCATGAGGTGATAATCATATTGTGTTCAACATGGTAAGTTTGGTGGAGCGCGAGACCTCCTTGAAGGGATCCACACACAGGATTGTTTGGAATAACATAAAAATGGTAAAAATGGGTTATTTTTATTTTGGAAGTTGACCAACAAGGAATGTTGGTCAAGGAAAACACATTTAAGCGTCATCAGGGGAAAACGGGGTTTTCTGCAGTGGACCCAAGCACTGACCCACCAATAGGGCGAAGCTCCCATCTGAATTTGTTAAATAAACCAAAACTGATTTCACTCAAGTTATTGATTAAAGTTGGTTTTGACCCAAACACATTGTTTAATAAATGGAATGGGTTTCAAAACCCCGTTCCTCAACAAACTGAACTGAACCATCTGCATTTGTTATGTAGGCCATTCATTTTAATGCCTGGACCTTAGTAAGGGGCTGGGCTTTTGGCACCCCACTAGTACCAACCTGGGCATATTTTGCCCATACCCAGCGTTGGTCTAGGGTATGCCTCAAGTCAGGGAGGCCCTGTAGCTTCACCTTTTGGGCCTCCTGGCGCCCAGCCTTAACTTTGGGGTTGGTCCCCACTATGATGTCATCTACACATGACATTACCCTCTCCTCCCAATGGGGCTCAACCCCCTCTACAGGGGCTTGTACAAGGGAAAAGTTCTTGTGGGCAGGGGCCAACTTCATGGCGACAACGGTCAGTTTGGGTTGTGATCCAGCAGCCTGGGGGAAACGCTTGTGGAAGGCTTTGATTAGATCTTGGGCATGCACACAGTTGCGCGCAGGGACCCAACTGTTCTCTGCAGCATCTAAGCCCTTCTAGGATACAAGGTACTCCAATCTTCTTTTGGCATGGCGGGAGGCAACTATCTCTTTCACCTCCCAATCTGGCGCCCCATCCACGAGATAGGCCTCAGGAATCTTTGGTGAGGGGTCCTAAAACAACATCAGTTTGCTCTCATGAAACACAGAGAAGATCCGGAAGGAAGGGGGGAGATCTAGCTGGTATGAGGCATGGCCCACCTTTCTAACAACGCGGTAGGGGCCAATCCTCTTTGGTCCCAGCTTCTTGCATGGCTGCCTGATAGAGATGTTACAAGCATCAAGCATCACGAGATCCTCTTCCTTGTATGCAGGACTCACTTGGCGCTTCCCATCAGCGTTCTCCTTATACACTCTTATTGCCATCTCCAAGCTTGTGGAAACCCCCTGGTGGACCTTCTTGATTGTCTTGGCAAAGTCCACCACCGCTTCAACCTTAGACCCACAGCTGGGATCCATGTTAAAGGTGGAGTTAAAGCCATGGCTGGCGAAAAAAGGGGAAAAACTGATCAAGGAATGCAATGTGTTGATGTAACTGAATTGGGCCATTGGAAGGTGAGAGACCCAATCAGAATGATCCGCGGTGGTGTAACACCGCAGGAATTGCTCCAGGCACTGGTTCACACGTTCAGTCTGCCCATCTGATTGAGGGTGATAGGAAGTTGAACAGCAGGAGCGAATCTGAAGAGTCTTACACAACTCTTTCCAAAAGACGGAGGTAAATTGGGGTCCCCAGTCACTGATAATCTCTTGGGGAACCCACATGGAGCGCAAACACCTGCGTGAAGAAGAGCCTGGCCATCTCAGCCGCGATTATTGTAGTTCTGCAAGGAATGAAGTGGGAGAACTTTGTAAAATGGTTCACCACCACCATGATGGCATCATAACCATCAGAGACAGGTAGTTCCACAATGAAATCCACTGAGAGGGAAGTCCAGGGCCCTCCAGCTTTCTGGACTGGTACCAACAACCTCACTAAAGATTGACGATTTGGCTTCATTTGGTTGCAGATCAAACACTCCTTAGAATACCGCCCCACCTGAGCAGGCAAGCCCTTCCAATTGTATGTGCGGCGTACTAACTCCAACGTCTTTGCTTCCCCAGGATGTCCAATGGTGAGTCCATCATGATGGTCCTAGATGATTTCCAGGCGAAGTGGGCCAGAAGGAACCCATAGGCGCCCCTGAAACAACACCATCTCATCCTTCACGTGGTAGCCCCTGGAGAGATCCTCTTGATTTAACTTGCACTTAGCAAGTAACATAGTATATTCAGCTGCTAGTGGGTGGGAAAGGACTATCTTACTGAACATACTATATTCCTCCGCGTTTTCCAGAGGTACAAGCGCTGGACCGTTGGCCAAGGGAGAGGGTCTTTGAGGCAGAAGTTTACTTGGAGGAATCATCACCTGTGTGTTGTGAACTTCTACCTCCTTGGTATCGGGTGCTAAAGCAGGGTTGCGGCACAAAGCATCCACCAAACCATTATCCTTGCCCTTGGCAAACTCATACATGAATGAGAATTGGGCAAGAGTCTCATGCCAATGGGTCTGCCGTGGGGTTAAGACATGAGGAGCGCGGTAGTACAGCAAGGCATGGTGATCTGTATGTACCTGGAAAGGTTGGGATGAGCCATGCAGGTGATGATGCCAATAAGTCAACGCCTCCACTACTGCCAATAACTCCTTATCATAAACGGCGTAGTTTAACTCTGGCAGAGACATTTTCCTTGAAAAATACCCCACCGGATGCTCTATCTCATCTTCGCCTACTTGTAACAAGGTAGCCACTATGACGAAGTTGGAGGCATCAGTAGACACAATGAACTTCTTTGAAGGGTCGACATGGCAAAGAACAGACATGGACAACAGGGTGTACTTCACTGCTTGAAAAGCATCCTCCAACATGAGGGGACCACTGAAGCACCTTGGCACTGCTAGCCTTGTATAAGGGAGCCGCCACCTCAGACAGATTGGGAGTGAACTTCTTGAGAAGCGTACACGTCCCCAAAAAGCTCCTTAATTCCTTAACTGAGGTGGGGGTAGGCCACTCACGAATTGCCTTTTCCTTGTCTGGAGTTATCATGTGTCCCTGGTTAAACATGACTTTGCCCAGAAACATGAGCTGGGACTTGAAGAACTCACACTTTGATATTTTCAACGTAAGGCTGGCTGCCTTTAACTGCCCCACCACTTGCTGAAGGTGGACTGCATGGGACTCCTGATCTGGGGAAAACTCCAGGATATCATCCATGTAGGCGACTGCGCATACCCCTAACAGGTCCCCCAATGCTGCATAAATGCGGCATTGAAAGATAGCAGGGGCATTTTTAAGCCCAAAGGGCATGGCCCAAAACTGGAAGATCCCTTTTCTGGTACAGAATGCGGTCAACCACTCTTGTCCATTTTTAATCCGGATCTGATTGACGCATTGAGGCAATCCAGATTGGAGAAGACCTTTGCCTTCTCCACATAGCGTGTAATCTGTGAATCCAAAGGGATGGGATGGAGGTCTGGTACAGTAACATTATTGAGGTTCCCATAGTCTACGCAGGGGCGTAACGTTCCATCAGCCTTCTCCAAAAGAGTAGGGGGAGCATACAGGGGAGATACGCTGAAAAATTGCACCTTTGGCCAACTGTTCCTTCACCCACACATCCAACGCCTCTTCCTCCCGGACAGTCAATGGGTAAATGGGGGAAGATATATGTACCAGATCTACCGTGAGCTTGAAGTCATAATCAAACTTGGAGTGCTCAGGGAGTGCGTTGGCGGATGCTGCATCAAAAGAGGATTCCAAACCCTCCAAACAGGAAGGTAAGGAAGATCCCAGGGAGGGGGAGGTCTTTAGCAAAGGAGCAAGATAAGGTGTGGGAACATTGCGCCAATGAGGTAATGGGCCCTGGGCGTTATCCTCTGACAAGGGAACAATTAACTGGTGACTGTTTACCAAAGACAAGGATAGAGTGTTTTGTTTCAAAGTAGTCCAGATGTCTAGCTTTTTCCACCACTCAACCCCCAAAATAATGGGGAACAAGAGGTGCTTGATAGCTTGAAAATGGTCGGACATAAGATAGGCGCCCACCTGGTAGTCCACCAACCATATGATGTTCAGCATAGGGATACCTTGAGAAGCCCCACCTCTAGCCATACCACCTGGTGAGTAACTTAACTCAAGGTAGTCAGCAAGGTCTTGGTCAATAAAATTATTTGAGGCACTGGTATCCACTAAAATAGTTGTGCTGAACTTCCCAAGAGAGGATGTAAGGGTAGTAGTCAAGAGGAAGTACCCAGAGTGGGATTTATTCAAAGTAGAAAACGCCACCAGTTCACTTAAATTTTCTTCTGTCTTGAGTAAACCATAAGGGTAGGTTTGGGAATCAAAGAAGGGGGAGAGATAGTTGGCCACTCTTACTACTGAGGCCACATATCCCTCCATGCCTTATGCAGGTGCATAAAAATTTTCATATTGTAAGCGCAGTTCTTTTTCAACTTTCTGAGTGGTACAAATCATGGAAGAGGTTAAACGGGGATTTATCGGTGTGATTCCATACACAGGAATGGGTTCAAGATCTGAACTATGAGAGGCAAATATGGTTCAGAGGTATATCTCAGTTTTCATTATAAAATGTGTTTTTAGATGCAAACGACCCTATACCTTGAACTGCGACAGAATGCCCAACGTTGTCCATGGCCAACATCCCCAGGCCCATCTGCACTGATTTTGATGGCATCAGCTGAACATGCGGGCAAACGGAAACTTGTTTATTGAATTTAAAATTGTTAAATTTGGCGGAAAGTCAGGGAATCATGACTTTTGGACCTCAAAGCAGCTGTATTGACCGGGTACAAGCACGAAGGGTGGATATTTTTAGTTGGAGGCAACCATAATAATGCCGAGTTGCTCCAACTGTTGGGAAAAATAGGAAACTGTGGTGCGGCTAATAACAGCTGAGTCCCACAGCCAGTGCCCACTGTTTCCACTTCAGAAAAGATTCACACGGAAAAAGTTTCTGCACATAAAGATAAGAGGTTGATTGACTAATGTTAGGAGAGTGTCTATAACTCTCAGTTCCCAGTGTGGCGGTGCTTGGTGCACAAGCCCAACACCAGGGAACTAGCTGTTAGAATAAAATTAATTATCACCCAGCAGAGGGTGCTGGAGCAATAATAATATAAGCAAAGTAATGCTTTCAATAACCAGCTAAAAACGACATGGTGCACATTGAGAGAAGTGGCAAATGACCCAGGTTAGAGGGGACCTGGACAAACCAATAGTGCATGAGGTGATAATCATATTGTGTTCAACATGGTAAGTTTGATGGAGCGCGAGACCTCCTTGAAGGGGTCCAACACAGGATTGTTTGGAATAACATAAAAATGGTAAGAATGGGGTATTTTTATTTTGGAAGTTGACCAACAAGGAATGTTGGTCAAGGAAAACACATTTAAGCGTCATCAGGGGAAAACGGGGTTTTCTGCAGTGGGCCCAAGCACAGACCCACCAATAGGGCGACGCTCCCATCTGAATTTGTTAAATAAACCAAAACTGATTTCACTTGAGTTATTGATTGAAGTTGGTTTTGACCCAAAAACATTGTTTAATAAATGGAATGGGTTTCAAAACCCCGTTCCTCAACAAACTGAACTGAACCATCTGCATTTGTTATGTAGGCCATTCATTTTAATGCCTGGACCTTAGTAAGGGGCTGGGATTTTGGCACCCCACTAGTACCAACCTGGGCATATTTTGCCCATACCCAGCGTTGGTCTAGGGTATGCCTCAAGTCAGGGAGGCCCTGTAACTTCACCTTTTGGGCCTCCTGGCGCCCAGCCTTATCTTTGGGGGTTGGTCCCCACTATGATTTCATCTACACATGACAGTCAGTGAGAAGAGATTGTTTTGCCCATTTGTTATAAGATTTTGGCTTTGCCTGATGGCTGGTTCATTGTTTGATGGAAACTGCAGCTTCAAGCATCTATTGTGTGAGGATAATAGACAGGGTAGTGCTTTAAATTTATGATACAGCTTTTTGGTAATACTTCAATTGTATACCCGGTCATTTCACTTGGACGATGGCATGCTGCCCTAATCCTACTGATCCCAAGTGAAAATTGACTTTAATATAAAATAAATTGATAATGCAAAAAGTTTATAAGAGAAATTATAAACTTAATCCAGAAGTTAAAGGGTGATTTATTAGTTAAATGTAAGGGTTATTTATAGGGTTCAATGTTAACCACATCTTACCTATGACGCCTTACTTTCAGTGGCCCTTGGCCATGTAAAAAGGTTGTAAGGACGTCTACAAATACTTTGACTCAGGGCATCATGTTCAGCCTCAGAGTTGGAGTAAACACCATCATCATCCTTGAGATGGCGTTTCATCATATATGTAAAACAGCTGAACCAATTTATTTTCACATGTAATTGGCAGCACATACCAAGGTGATTAATATCACTAATTAGTAATTAATTCGATTGAAAACTCAACCAACATTAAAAACTAATTTTGACATAGACCAACAAAGCCCACGTGCATGAGTCATTAAATCAAAACTTAAATTTAAGTTTGACCTAACCAACAATGCCCTTGAGCCCATGTCATCATAGTTAAATATAATTAAGTGAAATTGCTAGGCCACAAATTCAAGTTCAGATATACTTAGGATATCTTTAGTTTATAATAAGCGACGATTTAGATCCAGTCAACCATTTAACACTTCCCCTCCTTGACTGGATATAAGCGGCAGATACTCTTTTTCCTTGGTCACACTGTCTAATTCTTCACGTTCCTCAAAGTTCAAACATTATCTTGATAGTCTTTCCTAAGCCTACAGGGCCAGAGTGCCTGGTGCCAAGCTTCCTTGGGTTTGGTGCATCTCTGATTCCGTTGCAGGCTTCTCCAGTTTGGTCACGCTCTCCTCCTCCTACCAAAGAGGGGATACCTAGTTCTAATGCCAGAAAAGCATAAAATCTATGAAATAAACTCTATGGCTTGCAATTATTATTATTATTTTCTTTGCTTTTTACTTTTTTATTTTTTATTATTATTATTATTTTCTTTTTATTATTATTCTTTATGATACAGATGAAGGAACTTAGCATGTACTTGATTCACAACCCAGCTGCCTTGATCCTTAATGGTATATACATCTTCAGATGATTTCTCCAATATAATAAATGGACCCTTCCAAAATGAGGCTAACTTGTGCGCGCGGCCTGCGCTATGAGTGTCACAATATACTACTAAATCTCTTTCCTTGAACTTAGTCATTCCCCATGCCCAACGGCTGGAATATCTTCAAGTATATGTTGCACATAGGGTTTAGCGACTTCTTCAAAGGATTCAGTTGTGACAACCTTACTTTGTAAAATGAGTTACCACATGTAAATTTGAAGAATCTTCATTTGATACTAAAATAGAATCGTTTTCATTGTTAAGCAAGGCCCCGTGGCCATCATTTGCTTGTCAATCATGTGGGACTGGTGTTGCAGGCACAATAGAGCATCCCACGTCTATTGTGCTTGTTCTTTTCCCTCCTCCTGCACAGTATTGGGAAGGACTATATTGACTCTTTTCTGATGGCATCAGGAGGCGTAGTGACCTTTACAATTTCAATCAAAGCAAGTAATTTCACTCACTGGCCATTTGGTGTTAATCTTTTTATTAGTTTTAAAAGAACTTTCCAGCAAAGGCTGTGGTTTCCGATCTGTAACCAGTATTAGGAGGGCCATAATTTTTTAAGCATCTGTGTAAATAGTCAACCAATTCAGATGTCACAAGGTTTTGCACAAAAGAAGGCAATAAAGTGTTTGATAGATTAGGGTAAGGTTCTACTGCATGCTCTAGTGTTATCTTAGCATCAAAATCGACCATAGCCCGCATGCCTAAGAGAACTTGAGCTTCACAATAGAATAAATCCACAAATTTGTCAATTGCTTCATCTTTCTTAAAGCTGATGTTTATAAACTTGGATTTTCTGGTCAACATCCTTTCTGGACCTCCAAATTCATGAAGCATGGCCTCCTTGACTTTGGCATATGTTGGATTCTCATTAATGTGAGGCATAATCAACTCAATGCTCCACTCATCCAAGCAGTTAATCATGGTGGCTGCTTTGTTACAGTCGCTGGCCCCATGCATAGCCATTTCAAAACGTTTGATG
Organism: Massospora cicadina; assembly: GCA_022478985.1. Classification (NCBI taxonomy): domain Eukaryota; kingdom Fungi; phylum Entomophthoromycota; class Entomophthoromycetes; order Entomophthorales; family Entomophthoraceae; genus Massospora; species Massospora cicadina. The sequence continues at coordinate 55,886 of JAKSZP010003133.1, read as the reverse complement.
AAGGTGGTAATACTTCCATTCTTGTCAAAGGCTGGAAAGTTTGCTGGTTTGAAATTATCACTTCCCCATTCCTGGTTATCATGATTACTATTTTGTTGACCAGAACCAGGCGTACTAGGGCGTTGGGGCATTGTATCCTGGTTTGAGGTGTTAATGTTGACCAAAGCAATCATATTGCTAGGCAGTTGTCGACGTGGCCCAGCGTCCATTTTGGTAGCTATTTCTGAAGCTTCATCCTCATAATATTTGGAAGAATTTCCAGTTGAGTGGGTTGTAGCACACTGACAACGTCCGTTGGCCAAAATTTGAATTTGCTTGTTAATTTCATTTTTCCAACTGACATGATTTCAGGTTTTTAATTTTAATTTTACTATTTCCTTATTCAGGCTAGTAGCTTGTATTGCAAGGTGGAAATCACTTGGTCCTTTTCTTTCATTGCCTTCTTGCACTGGTTCAATTCTCCATGGAGATAATTGTTTGACTCATTAATAGCGCCAAGATCATCATTGAGATCATTGATTTTTCTGAAGTATTCGTCCTTCATCTGCGAAATTTGGTCGCTCAAACGTTGATACTGGTTACCATCTGCAGTCCCAGCCATGAGCGCCATTGTTGAAGATTTGGGCTTCGCCTGATGGCTTATTCATTGTTTGGTGGAAACTGAAGCTTCGAGCATCTATTGTGTGAGGACAATAGACAGGATGGTGCTTTAAATTTATGATACAGCTTTTTGGTAACACTTCAATTGTATACCCGGTCATTTCACTTGGATGATGGCACGCTGCCCTGATCCTACTAATCCCAAGTGAAAATTGACTTTGATATAAAATAAAGTGATAATGCAAAAAGCTTATAAGCTAAATTATAAACTTAATCCAGAAGTTAAAGGATAATTTTATTAGTGTAAATGTAAGAGTTATTTATAGGATTTGATGTTAACCACATCTTACCCATGACGCCTTACTTTCAGTGACCCTTGGCCACGTAAAAAGTTTGTAATGACGTCTACAAATACTTTGACTCAGGGCATCATGCTCAGCCTCAGAGTTGGAGTAAACACCATCATCATCCTTGAGATGGCGTTTCATCATATATGTAAAACAGCTGAACCAATTTATTTTCACATGTAATTGGCAGCACATACCAAGGTGATTAATATCACTAATTAGTAATTAACTCGATTGAAATCTCAACCAACATTAAAAACTAATTTTGACATAGACCAACAAAGCCCACGTGCATGAGTCAATAAATCAAAACTTAAATTTAAGTTTGACCTAACCAACAATGCCCTTGAGCCCATGTCATCATAGTTAAATATAATTAAGTGAAATTGCTAGGCCACAAATTCAAGTTCAGATATACTTAGGATATCTTTAGTTTATAATAAGCGACGATTTAGATCCAGTCAACCATTCAAAACCATTGGTATTTTCTATTTGGGTGGAATACCTGACTCAGTTGGATATGCACTTGATAACATACAGCAATAATAGTCTCATCAGGTTTGATCCCAGATATTTCACTTTGAGTAGCATTCACCAAATCTTTATTCCCATTTCCTTCATGATTGGGATAAATAGAATTAAGTGATTGGTGGATCTGCCCCTTGTTTTCATTTGGGCTGTACTTTTAATCTTTTTGAGCATTTACTTGATACTGAGGATTGGCAACCATATCTCAGGTTTAATCCTAGCAGAGTCCCTGAGATGCAACCACCAAATTGTTATTTCTATTTTCTTCATAGTTTGGATATATTAAGTTGCACATTTGTTTATTCCATTCAATTTAAGATCCTTAATAGTCATATATCTGGATCAGTTGAATTTTATGAAACTAATAGGGTATAACTCCAGAGGGTTTCCACGCTGAGGGAGGAAATAGCTGAGATAACCAATGTGACATCCACCATCATTACTAATACAAATGAATGTGGACCTTTATTTTCAAGGGTGGTTCCTTGGGGATCATCAGACTAGTTGAAACTTATAAAAATGTTCAAAGAATTTTGGTAGATTAAAAGTTTATAAGGATATTACAAAATAACCCATCACTTTACCATCAGCAGAGCACTGGGTTTTTATAATTGAAAGGAAGTAAAGAGTGGGGACTTGGAAACATCTTTTAAACTGGTGCACAAATTTTCCTAAAAATGCTAGGACTTTTTCATCATGGCTCAGCTTGCATATTGTGGGTGCCTCAATTTATGGTTCCTATTGCTGAATTTTTTGCTTCCATTGGGGTTCCAGCATGCCAGCGTATCTTGCAATTTTCCTAAAAAAATTTCCCCTTTGAAGGAATCAATGATGGATCAATTTTGGGGATGATATTCCTGTCAGGAATTTGGTCTCAATCCACCCAGTTGTGCTCAGATTTTGTCTCAGATTGTTGTAATTTTCATTACATATGCTATAGCTAAATTGAACTTTACAGCAAAATCCTTCCCTTTCACTCTTTGACTTATCATAAAATTGAGATGAAGGGCCTTAGCAGAAACCCACCACTAATCAAGGATGTGCCTTAAATCCAATAATTTTTCTAATGGAAGGGCTCATGGACATTCACCCTTATTTGATCAAAAGAGGTGAATCAACTGGTTAATTTTATGAGGGCAGCTGGGATTCCTAAAGTAAGATCTTACAATAAAGCTATATGAGTATTTTATTATTAATGGATGAACAGGTTGGATCAAAATTACATTGTCAATCCTTTTCTGTATATAAATTTGCCATAGCATTCTACATAATTAAAATTTATTGGACTAGCAAGTATAAAAGTATTTTGAAAAGATTGTAAAATAAAGCTTGAAAAATGCCTTACTATGTCTAAATGAGTTTGCTATATGCGTGTTATTACTATTATTTAACGCTTATGATATAATCTATAAAAAATGATATAGTATAAATAGAAAAAATGTGCTTTAAGTTATAATTCTTATCATAGAAATTTTTTTCATATTAAAAAACAAGACAAAAGAAAATTTAAAATCTAGAGTGATTTGATATAAGAAACTTTTATTATACAACTAGTGGCCAGACTCCCATGCTTCACTACAATACTTATGAGTATCAGATTATTTAAATTGATTATTTTAGATTTTATATTATAGATAACCATCAACTACACAGCTAAAACCATTGAACCTATAAAATCAACCAAAATGATCATAAAAAGTTAGAAAAAAACTATTTTAAAGTAAATATTTAGTGGTTGCAGAACTCCTCTGATAGAAAGCTACTTTATTTAGTTATTTTAATATTTATATCTTTATTCATTCTTTACAAAATAAAATGATACAAGAGGGGATGGGAGAAAACAGTGTTTTATCCTAGACAGTGTAAGTTATAAACTTGTTACAAATCAAACCCACATCAGAGTGTTAACAGGTTTAACCCTTCTAGGCAACCATCCTATCTTTCTTTTTATTTTTATCATAACATCTCTATTCAATCCTTTTTAAAATAAAATGATAAGATAAGAGGGGAGGAAATGATAAATAATCCTAGCTAATACAAGTTTTGAACCTGTTTGGAACCAAACCTGCAGCAGATTGGTAGCAGGTATACCCTGTTAGCTAATTACCCTTTCATCACAAATCTATTAAACCTCTTGAATCAATCAAATAACACCAAACTGCTAGCTGAAATATTATCAATTAAAATTCACACCAATTGATTATATAATAGATACTTCATCTAGCATACTATATAGTTTTTAGTAGGCGACTATAAGCTAATAACTGCAATATAGATCTTAAATTCCTAGTCTATGTGTATTAGGTGATTATAAAATTGATCTTTATAATGTTCTAAAGTTTTTTATATCTTTGATTAAAAGAAAGTCTAAAAACCCTACCTATTTGAGAACTTAACACTTAAGAGGCATATACATATCAAATTTTATGTAATAGGTTTTTAGTGCAACAAACGGGCTCCCAGGGCCCTATTTGCCACCTTGACATATGCAAGCCTATGCCAGAAGAGAGTCATTTTGATCCTCCAAGCGTCAGGGTTGCATCAACATGCAAAATCCTATTTGTATGTACAAAGATAAGTTTGGATTCTGCCACATTTGGTTGTCCAGATATTATTTGTAGGGTGATAATGTCAGGTGAACAGCAAGTAAGAATTAGACTGGCCTGCAAGCCCAGATGCCAGAGCACCTGAACGGTAAACCAGAATGCCCAAGGCACTTCTGTTGATATGACGAATATGGAACTAGAAAGGAGTTCCACCAATATTTGCTGGTGAGCCAGAATTTTGTACAGGCATAAAATAAAATACCAGACAACCATGGCCATTAATCCCGAGGGGTATGAGAGTATCAGCAGAAAAGGCTTAATTCTCAACATATAAAATCTAAATTTTGGGAAAGGTTTTTTAATGGAAAATTTAAAGAGGAAAAATTGACCAACAATTTTTTCAGTACAATGCAAATGATTAAATAGTTGTTGATTTGGAGGGAAACCAAGACAGGATTGGGTCCCACAAGTTTGACCTAACTGGCAAATTATTTGGGAATGGGTGAGTTAGTTCCCTAGGAAACAAACATCAAAAAATTTGGTGGCAGGCTAAGTTGCTATCAGTTTGACCTTGAACGTCTGAACCAAGGCTCAGCTATGCTTCCAACTGTTGGCATAATGGCATTTGGCCCGATGAGCGGCGGGAATCCCCCAAGGCCACCCCACATAGAGGTGGACCCATTTGGTTGGGAATGGGTTCAGGACGCCCAACATGCCAGTGCTTGGTTGCTGGGCTGTTCATTCAGTCAGTGGCATTGCATCAGGCGCAAAACCCAATTTTCCAGCAGGAAGCTTTAAAACCTCATCAATGGTGTCCAATGCTATTAACTGCCCATTGAGGGTGATGCCTGATGGATTTGGGAGGGGGAGATTTTTTCAATTGTCATGTTAACTGAATTGCAACTGTCAGGCATTCTAACTGATAGATCAGTCTTAATACCTTTTTGACCATTTGAAATCTGAGCATTGGGCCAATTGCTGCTTAAATTAGTTGCGATTAATTTCATTTTGGCGATCTCAGTGCAGATTTCACTGATTCCTCATAGCAATTCTGCTGAGGAGAGTGTGGGTACTGGAAGCAGGATCTGAAGTGGAAGGGCTGTTACCCAGCGCTCATCTACCATGTGAGCGAGATCGCCCTGAGTAATGAGGGGTATGGCCATCCTCTTTGGTACCTTCTTGCTCAGGAACAGGAAAATGGCCCAATTGATGCCCAGAGGATGTTCTCTGGGACTTACAGGTATGATGATGCATAAAATTTTCTGCAAAATAGGCTGAGGTGCGGCGGATCTCCATGTCACTAACCTCTGTCACTTAGCAACTTTACTCAGCTGCAGAAGATCACTGCAACCTCATCACAGCTCAATCATATTGTGCAACCACCTTCCACAACATACCAGGATGTTGAATGCTCCCTCCTAACCCTGGTTTATTATGACCAAGGTCTCAATATAACAACTTTAAACTGATAATTCATAAATATGAAATCTATAAGTAATTAGGATTTATTTTTGAAGGAGACCAAAGTATTTAGGATTATCAAGAGAGGGAAGGGAAACATATCCTCCCTTGATAAATAGTAGCTCCACAAAAGTAATGCAAATTAATAATAGATTACGCATGTCCAAGACTGAACAAACGCCAGAATTCTGACCTTCATCCACTGGTGGATTAAGGTAATATAGATTATTAAAATCTGCTGCAAAATATACATTTATTAAATTTGAACCCAAAGTGCATTGACCCAATAATTAAGTCAAGTTTGGAAAATTATGATCGCAACCATTATCATAGTGGATTTTCTAAGTCCCAACTTATAAATCATTGTACAATCACTAATCATTACACTATTTCCTTAGAAACTGGGATCCTGGCATGTCAGGCATGTAGGTGGGTAAGTCATGACCAGGAAATCTTTCCAACGGGTGGCTTTATGACAGGAGAAGCTAAAAGGGGTTGACTGGTTATCCAGGGTTCCAGAAAGTGTTGACGTTTCCTCTGGAGGTCCATTGGTGGGCGCAAGAGGCCTCACCGACCAGCAGTCCAACCGCCCATCTCCAAACTCCCCATCCCCTTTGATGGAAATCCAGCACAACAGCTAGGAGGATTTGAGGGCTCAGGGAAAATGCTTGGGACATTTAACCCCATGCCAGCTTGCAAACTGCCAGATGCACAACTTGCTATGAGAGGTCAACTTGGAAATAATATAACAAATGGGCTCTTAAGGATCTATTTGCAACCTCAACATATTCAAGCCTATGCCAGAAGAGGGTCACCTGAATCCTATAATTGTCAGGTTTAAATTGTCATGTAAACCCCCATTTGAGCATCCAATAGAAAGTTTGGATTACGTTATCTTTGGGGGTCCAGATATTGCTTGCAGGGCAGTACAATGATACATAAATTTTTTTGCAAAATAGGCTGAGGTGTGGCATAACTCCACGTCACTGGCCTCTGTCACCTATCAGCTTCACTTGGCTGTAAAATATCACTGCAACTTCGTCACAATTCACTCATGTGCAACTTCCCTCCATGGTACACCAGGACGTTGAATGCTCCTTCCTAACCCTAGTTTACCATGACCAAGTCTCCCATACAAAAATGTAAACTAATAAATTAATATCGGTGCTAATTATATGCTATTGAGCTTTAATTTAAAAGGTGACCAAAATATGTAGAATTTTTAAGTGAGGGAAGGGAAGCACATCCTCACTTGATAAATAGTAACCCTGCAAGAGCTCTGCAAAATAATAACAGAATAGGTGTGTCCAAGGCTGGACAAATGCCACCGTTCTGACCTTCATCCATTAGTATATTGAGGGAACTTAAACTAATTAAAATCTGACAATAAATATTTACTAAATCTACATTCCAAAATGCATTGAACCACCAATTAAGTTAAGTTCAGAAAATTAGGATTGAAACTATCATCATACCAGATTTCCTAAGTCCCAACCTTAGGAAATCTTATGTACAGTCAATTATCATTACATTAAAAAATTATTTGAGGTGGGTCAACCTTGGGACGAATATACCACACCAAGAATGTTTTCTAGCCAGTACAGGTTTCAAACTCAAATACTGCACTAGAGTAGAAGCATTTTTACCCGCTTGGCTAACCACCCTTCAATTATCATTACATTTAGTTTGAGAAATGAACACTTAATTATGATTTACAAATTAAATTATTTTATAATAGATAGTTATTACTTCATAAAACCAGATGTTAGATATAATAAGTAAATAATTTATAAATTGTTTCCTAGTAGGAATCAATGAACTAAAAGTTCTCAAATTTCTGATTTTTTAGATATAAGCTTATGCAATTTAGGATATATGATGAAAATTAGCTTATATAGATAACTTTTATAGTTCTTGTATTTTTTATAGGTAAAATTTGAGTATACAGTCCCTTAACTACTCTCTAACCCTAAACTCATGCATAATATAAAAAAGCAATTTATTAAAGGTATATTTGATGGTTTTGTAATATATTTTTATATAAATTTTATAGTTTAAGATTGTCTTATAATAGAAATTTATTAAAGTAAAATTCAAACTGCCTTTTTACATATTAAAAAAATCCCAAAGGTAAATGGTTTCTTGGATGAACAATAAATTTATAGAAGAACATCCATTTCAAGTTAAAAAATCTTAGCTTTTTAAAGGTAAAAAAACCCTTGATTAATAGTGGCTTTTTTATATTATAGGTAAATTTTTGCACTTTTTGTTGTTATAATTGGATTTTAAAAATCCATTATATACTTGATATTCCAACACCCAAGATGTACATACATACCAAATTTAATAAATGTAGGATTGTTGGCAATTTTATAATGCTTTTAAACTATCTAGATTTGAATTGTTTTATGATGATCGATTTATTAAGGTAAGTTTTAAAATGCTTTTTCACATATGAAAACTTTTCTTTCTTGTTGCAAACAATTTTGCAGCCTATTCAATTCAAGACTAAATCTAGTTTGATAATCTCACAGAGGAGATTAGTCTGCACCCATGTCAGGGAGCAGTTGGGCAAGCAGGGTAAGAGGAGCAGGCGGAAGGCCTGTGGCCTCCAACATTCAAAAACGCCCTGGAGAATCTGGCGGAATTGACAAAAATCTCAAAAACCAGCAGTCACAATTTCCCCAGAGATACTCACATGGCAAGCACGATGCAACCAGTACATCAACACGCCACACTCCCAGCCACTTTCATTGGTGGAATTCGGAGTCTGGGTGTATCTGGACATCCAAAAAATGGCCTTGTGGGAAAAATTTTGTGAAGATGTACACAATATTTTTCCGACTGCGGTGTACATTGCACCTCACTCCATGTCATGCGGTTGGCTGGACCTAGGTTTTGAAAGCAAAATAGCAGCAGATGAGGCTGCAGCAGTGCGCATAGTGGTCAACCTCCCCAAAGGGCAATGGGTCATCAAAACCAAATGCACCAGATGGACAAAATCAAACCAAATTTTTCTCACATTTGACTTCTTGCCTACTACAGTAAAACGTGACATTTTGGAGCAACACCTGAAAGATGGTCTCGCCGTATATGCTGAAATACAATCTTTCAAAATGCAATGCTTCACGCTGATGCCACACCTGTGTACTGGCAAAGCCATTGCAGTTCTGATTCCAACTGAGGAGATCGCGAAGGACCTAACCCAGATCCTGCACTCCACTTTTATTGATATCGCAGGGCATACCACCCACCCATTCTGGGTAACCATGGACAGCGCGCCCCCCATTTGCACCCACTGTGACGCGTTCAGCCATAAGGCGCATGCATGCCCCATCAAGGAGGGCGTCACATTCCAAGAGCACCCCTCAGCAGCCATGGCCAGCGGAGAGGCGCACTACAATCCAACCGCAAGCACCAAGGAGGCTTTCCCATGGGGAGCACAAGGCTGCTACCTATTGGTAAAGCCCATCTCCCCGCAGGAGCGGAAGAAGGCCAAGCAGGCTGTAGGGCCTCAGCCAAGGAAGCGGCCAAGGCCACCACTGTTATCCCACACTCACAATGCCAGGATGACATGGAGACCTTCACGGTGGAAGTGACTCAGGAATCCATCATCCAATCAAATTGGGAAGCCCATGCTGAGTGGGCCACTCAATCTGAGGATCTGATGCGAGATTCAATCTCATCCAATCGCTGTACCCAAGCTCCAGTCAAAACCAACTTGGGACCTATCCCAACTGAAAATTTTTTTTGACCCGCTCAACGGTGCACCAAACTCATCCGCGCCACAAAAAAATCCAACGTTGGGAAAACAAAAAGCGAAGGCCAAAGCCAATGTGACTCTTTCTGCAAAAATTAACAAAAACCCTGATAGCGTTGCTGCTAACACCCGCGCTGCTGTGAAAGCCTGTGGGGACCTTGAAGAGGCTGGTGGGCCTGGGGGCCCACCCCCTCACCCAAGGTGCAATGGGGGAAACCTTCACTCTAGGGACGTTGAATATCGCCAGACTCAAGGCCTCCCCATCCCAGGCTAGGAAACTGAGTTTTTTACAACACAATTTACCTGTGGATATCCTGGCCATCCAGGAGTCCCACTGTCCACGAGGTTCCGAGGATGCTTGGAAAAAAATGCTCCTCCCATCCCTATCCTTTTGGTCGAAGCACTGTGGGGTGCTAATTCAGAAAAATAATTTTTTCTCAAAATTCACATCCTCAGAAACATTCCTAAATGGCTGAGTGCTCGTCATCACCTTCTCATGGGCTGACGTTGCACATGCAATCGTCAACATCTATGCCCCAAATGGTGCACATGAGCGTCAGGAATTTTTCTCGTCAGTCAAATCCCTCCTGTTACCCCCTGATTCCTTCCAAGTTGGCAACATGAACTGTTGGCTAGCCTCACCAACAGACCGGTGGCCTCCCTCACCCCACACCCCACAGGGTCACGTAGAACTACGCGTTCCAAAAGCCACCCTTGGGTTAATGGATGCCCTGCCATGACATGCCCCACTGCTCAAAAACATGACGCGTCCCCACATCTACAACGGCCAATTAAGGTCCATGACCCGCATCAACCTTATTCTAACGCTGGCGAAATTCCAACCCCACATCTCCCACTTCAAAACAATGAAAATGGAATTCTCCAACCACTGACTGGTCTCAATAACCTACCACTTACCCGTCACAGTTGCAAAGGCCCCACTTTGGTGCAAAATCTGCCCCCCAAGCTCACGTCACCAGTCTTTTCCACATGGGTGGAAGAGGCAACTTTGGCAAAATCATTTGTTGCACCATTTTGCATGGACCCCATTTCCACATGGGCAACTTTCAAAGAGGACACCATCCATCACTATTGCCCTCTCTCCTCCAGACGCTCACAAGCCACATCGGCGGTTATCTCGCGCTCTGGCAGAATTGGCCTACTTGGAGTCCAACATCCCAGCCACAAGATACAGCCCTGCATGGGGCCGGAAGTGGGCGGAGGCAGCCGCCCACCTCAACACACTCAAAAGGCAACACAAACATCAGGTTTATGTCCAATACAGGGCCACACGCATCACTAAAGGTGACAAGTGCACCGCATACTTCTTTAAGAATTTTTTGCACCATGCCAAAGTGTGGCCTGCACATAGGTGTGAAAATCAGATAATTCCATTGCGGACACACTGGCCGAAGTGGCAATCAAAATGCAAAAATATTACTCCAAGTTATACCGAGCTGAACCAAATTAGCCAGCTGAAATGGCGGAATTTCTCAACCAAGCTCTTATCTGCACCATTTTCCGATACCCAGAAATAATGAATTTAATTACTCCAAACGAATTATGGACAGCCATTCGCAGTGCGCCAAACTGAAAATGCCCAGGCCCAGATGGCATTCCATATGAGTTCTACAAAAAATATTTCAAATATATATCCCCATTGCTGCTAGCCTCACTTAACCAAAGCCTGTTGGAAACGCGCCTTCTACCAGGAGGACATGAGGCCTTTACAGTCACACTCTTCAAGAAAGGGAATAACCTTGATTTAGCCAACTGGCGCCCCATTTCTCTAAAAAGCACAGACACCAAAATTTTAACAAAAATCATGGCTAACCGTTTAGGGACTGTAGCATCTGCCAACATCTCCCCAGAACAATTTGGTTTCATCCCCAGAAGGTCGATTTGGGATAACGTGCACTCTGTGGCTAATGTGTGTCAGTCCACAGCCTCTGGGGCACTTGTATTCTTGGACCAACAAAAGGCCTATGATAGAGTAAACTGGGAATACCTTAGGGCCTGCCTCCAACAATTCCGCCTACCTCCCCGCTTCATTAACTGGGTGATGCTGCTCATGGAATCTGCAACAATGGCAGTGCGTGGCCCAGGCTTCCTAACGAAAGTAGTCCACCCTCAAAGGGGCTTGCGACAAGGGGACCCCCTCAGCCCACTCTTATACAACTTCAGCCTTGACCCACTACTGCGAAATGTGAATGCCCAACTCACTGGGGTCCATGTGCCAGGCCAAACCCCAGTTAAGATGATGGCATTTGCAGATGACTGCGTGGTGGGGGTGTCTAATAACAAAGATGCACGCGCGCTTAAAGCCCTCATCCAGGAATATTCCCGGGTAAGCAACGCAGCACTGAACGCCTCCAAAACCGAAATCATCCTCCTTGGTCGGTTTCAGAACTGCTGGGCCCCAGCAATTAGTTCCCAACCTGGCCCATCTGCTCGCCCACGTCCACGCCTTACTAACTCAACACACACCGCTCCACTGGTGCTCCCCTTCATGCCACGTCCTACCATAGGACCGGTGCGCCATCTGGGCATGTGGATGGAGGCAGGCGGATATGCGTCAGCAGTAATGGAGTGCCATATACTGGGCAACGTGACGAAGCGAATCGCCTCTCTCAGAGACCACCCTACTACCCTCACTGGCAGGGTTGTTCTTGCCAACTCTATGCTCCTATCCAAAGTCTGGTTCGGAGCCCACGCCATCCCCTTCTTCCCAAGCTTCTTCAAATCCCTGTATGCTTTGATGCAAGGATGGCTTTGGTCAGGCTGCCCTCCACCAGTATGGCTAGAGGTCATGTTTGGCCCTCATCATCAAGGTGGCATGGGCCTGCTGGACTTCAAAGCCCATGCTGCCAAGATCCTGGGTACATGGATTGCGGCCGTCACCACTCCTACACTCCCATCCCAACACTGGTCCCGCGAAGCCCGCTCCAACTTCTCCCAAGCCTTGGGCCTCAACAATCCATCAAACCCCCACTCCCTGATGATATACCTCGCATCGCACACATCGGCCACAGGTCCTCACGGGACTAAAACCCACTACAAACGAATCCTACTCTCCATGCGAAGCGCAGAGTGGAGAATTTGTATTAGCGGACATACAACCTGAAGAGGCCTCCCCTCTCCTCAGTTCACACAAGAGGTACAGGGGCTACCCATCCATGATGGCGTGATCCCCATTCGACCCCATGTCCTATCCAGGGTGGACTACCTGGACATGATGGACATCCCTTTTTCCACTGAGACCCAAAAGACTATCTGGAAATACGCACACCATCCTCTGTTGCAGCCTCAAGTCCGCTCCCATGTGTGGCGCTGCCTGAGGCGTGTGTATCGTATAGCTGAGCGCTCTAACGCTTTACACTTATCCTGTGTTGTGTGTGGCCAGTATGGAACGCTGTTCCACCGCCTGGAGAAGGGCCCCACCTCTAAAGTGATATGGCGCGAAGTTCAACGTCTGCTGGGCCAGGATCAAACGCATCCCTTCAGTCTGTCAAGAGATATGTTTGCTTCATCAATGGCCTCCCCCTTCCACCCTCCCTCCGTGCTCTGGTGGTCGCAATCGCCATGTGGACTATCCATACGATTGTCTTGGATGCCATCACTGGCTCCAACCCACCCTCCCAGAAGCTGTCCACAGATTCCAGTCTCATTTGGTGGACCACTTTCAAGTGTGGATGTTTGGATACATCCCACCGCATCACCAACAGCTGGTCTCTTCCTGGTTCCCAGTCTGATTCATCAAATCAGACCCCTTCCTCCACACGTGCTCAATAGTGGCTACGGCCCCTTCACACGTTCCCTCCCCTCCCCTTAAGTGGCGTTCCCGCTGGCAATAAGAGATAGCATCGCTTCTCTGGGGTGCCTCCCCTGGTACTAAGTTTGTCTTTCCTGAGTCATATTTGGAAGTGTCCATCCCATGGTCGGCCTTCCCCATAATAAATTTAAATTTAATTTAAATTTTTCACATATGAAAAATACTTAATATTAAAAATAAATGGCTTCTTAGTTGAACTACAAATTTTGAATAGAACCTTTACATCAACTTTCAAATTTCTAAATTTTGTAATTTAAGAGAAACCATGATTAATAGTATCTTTTAAATATATTATAGATGATGTAAACCAAAAAGTAAGAATATATATATACCTTTTTGTTAATAAAAAGTTAAGTAACTTAAAATAAGATCATGTAAAATAAAAGCTATAAAGATATTAGGCTGTGTTTTTATAAAGATATAAAAATTAAAGTGATTTTTTAAATAATAAACTTTTGTATTTATATATATAAAGCTTTTCTTTACCAAAACAATCACTATAGTTACTAAAATTCAACTTGAAAAGCAATTTTGATAATCACACAGGAGAGATGGGCGATTTTAATAAATCTAATACAACCTGGGCAAGCATAGTGTCAAGAGGTGTGCAAAACAGTGCACCTAAGGGCAAGAAACGCACTGGAGGGGGACTGGGAACCCAAGCTGCCAAGAAACCACAAACTCAGACACTGTCCAGGTTTATGGTATTTGCTACAAAACAAGACCAATACATGGACATCCAATATAACCAACCCCTATCAAAGGTGGAACACGGGCTTCAACTCATCCTCAGGGGATGAGTCCCTGACCCTGTGGGAGAAAAAATGTGAGGAACAGCCCTCCCTTTTCCCCCACGAAGTATTTGTCACCACCAACAACATGGGCTGCAGCTGGATCAATATAAGTTTTGAAACAGCTGAAGAAGCAGATGCCGCCGCAAAAGTCTGCATCAAAATTGCCCTTCCTGAGGGCAAAAGAATAGTGTGCACCATGTGCACCAGATGGAACAAAGTGAAAACTTTGTTCATCTCCTTTGACTCACTCCCTACCAACCTTCTCCATAAGGTAATTGAGGAGGAGCTCCTCAAAGGACTCATAGCCTATGGAGAAATTGTGCAAATCAAACTACAACGATTTTGCCTGATGCCAACCCTGTGCACAGGCAAAGCTATCACCATGATCAACCCGCTCCCTGAAGTGGAAGATGACCTATCAAGAATCCCCCACACAGCAGAGTTTCACTTTGTGCATGGGGGACAGTCATCCACATTCTGAATCACACTGGAACGTGAACTGCCTATATGCAACCACTGCGGTTCATTGGGACACAAGTAACAAGCATGCCCCATTAAGGAAGGCTTAATGGAAGCAGATTACTGGAGGAAGCCATGGATGAAACTAACAAAAACTTCGCCAGAATGACCAATGGCACCACCCATTCCACTGGGGTGAGGATGGGCATTACTCCATTGTGGACCCAGTTACATATAAACAATGCAAAGCGGCACAAAAAGCCCGCAAGTGGGCAGGGGCTGAGGCAGCGGCACACATGGAGTTATCCATTGACCCCGGCCAAATTCAAGAGGATATAGCAGATATACACCAAGCCAACCAATAAGAACAATATGCCCAGGTTAAAAATTTTCACAGCAACTCAACTGAGTTACCAAGCGACATCAATCATGCGCACTTTGAGGAACAATTAAGCTGCATTATGGGCGAAAATGCAGTGCCCAATTCTCCAAATTTGAACCCCAAAATCACAGAATCTAATCAGCACCCCGCATTGAACCACCATGAGACCTGTGCAGGAAAAGTTGATGAAAATGCAAAAAACTGCAATTCCCTTGAATCATTGGGTCAGAACAAGGGAACTGACATTGACACTGAGAGGGTTGGAGTACAGATGTGGAGCATGGCCAAAATGAGCTGTTGTGGGATAGGGCCAGAGGGCCCTCCCAACTGCTCCTGAGGCGCCGCAGGCACCTCAGTATCAATCAGGGATGCTAAACATTGTGGGAGCCAGGGCTCAAACGTCCCAAGCCAAAAGCTGGACTTCCTGTGAAAACCCCTTGTAGACATCTTGGCCATCCAAGAAACCCACTGTCTACAGGGGGAAGAAGGATCCTGGTCAGCCAGGGTCTCACCATCCCAATCAGTGTGAACATCTCACTGTGGGGTGATCAACCAAAATAACAAAAAATTAAAAATTACAAACTCCTCATCATACCTTCACAGCTGCATCCTGGTAGCAACTATCACATGCCAAGAGGAAACAATTTTGATAGCATGTATCTATGCACCGTGCACCACAGCTGAGAGAAAACAATTCCTTGAAACCATCCCAACACTCACCCTCCCACCAGATACCATCCTGTTGGGCGACTTTAACTCCTGGGATAACCCCAACATGGACTGATGGCCTAACCCCAGGGGATACCCACTAAGCACATCAAATTCCGCGCAATGAAGGCATCCCTTGGCCTACAGGATGCCCTCCCCCAGATCACCACTCCTTCCCCACATGACATGGCCCAACATACGTGAGGGAGCGCTCATATCAATGAGCCGCATCAATCACATCCTCATTCCACAATCCCACTGATCAAACATCTCCAACTTCACAACAAAAAAATCAATTTTTCTGACCACTGACTCATCTCAGTGCAGCTCTCACCAACTGAACCCACACACAGGCGTCGCCCTGGAGGAAGCTACACCCAGAAAACATAAAATTTCCCAAAATATCTGACTGGGTCAAACACGAGGCCAAAAACCCAGAATTCACAGCCCCATTCACTTTGGATCCCATCAAAACCTGGGCAAATTTCAAAGCTGAACTAATCAACAAAACTCGACATCTTGCATCACATAAGTACACCGCTGACACAGCCACAATTAGGCGTACCTTGGCGGAACTAGACCACCTCAAGCTCAACACCCCAAGGTCCAGTTATAGCCCCAACTGGGGGCGCAAATGGGCGGAAATATCCGCCTGCCTAAACACCCTCATCTTCAAGCACCAGCACAGAATCAAAGTATCAAACAAAGGTAAGTTCATAAAGGAAGGCGAAACATGCTCAACATACTTCTTCCACCAATTCCACTCCTGCGGCAACCAGCCCACATGCACACAGGTCCGCAAGACCAACGGCACCGTGGCAACTGACCCTGAGGAGGTCAAGGCGGAAGTACACCGCTATTACACCAAATTATATTGCGATATGCCAACAGATCCACAAAAAATCACAGAATCTATACATACTTCCAGAATACAAAGCACACCGCTGGACTACAATATACTAAATCCAATAACATTGGAGGAGCTTTGGGATACAATTCGTGGTGCACCTTGTAGGAAATTCCCAGGGCCTGATGGGATACCTTATGAATTTTATAAAAAATAATTTTAGCAAATTGCCCCCTCCTCTTAGCATCTATGAACCAGTGCTTGCTGCTAACGCGCCTCCTACCTGGTGGCCATGAATCATATGTTATAACCCTGTATAAGAAGGGTGACAAATTGGACCTGGCCAACTGGCGTCCAATTGCACTCTCTAACACTGATACAAAAATGCTCACAAAAACTTTAGCAACCAGATTAGGCGCAATAGCATCTAACGTCCTATCACCCAACCAGTTTAGGTTCATACCAGGGCGCTCAATCAGGAACAATATACACCCTGTTGCAAACATATGTCAGTCCAAAGCAACTGGAGCCCTGGTCTTCTTAGACCAGGAAAAGGCGTACAACCGCGTTAGTTGGCCATACCTAAAGGAATGCCTACACTCTCACAAACTCCCACCCAGATTCATAAACTGGGCGATGCTCCTTACAGAATCTGCAACCATGGCTGTATGCGGCCCTGGCTTCCTAACTAACAGTATCACACCACACAGAGGTCTCAAACAGGGGGATCCCCTCATCCCACTGCTGTATAATTTCAGTTTTGATCCACTCCTTCGCGTAACTGACTCACGCCTCATGGGCATAACTGCACAAGGCCAGCCAACAGTCAAGATACTGTCCTTTGCGGATGACTGCGTGACAGGTATAGCTAACAACAATGATGCCCAACATCTGGAACAAACCCTAGAGGTACACCATGGTGAGCAACGCATCGCTCAACAAAAGGAAAACAGAAATCATCCTCTTAGGCAAGTACACTAACAACTGAAATACAACACCTGAACCTCACACCCCCATACAGAGGAAAAACCCAGTCATCCTACCCTTTGCATCATCTCCCACCACCACCCCTGTCCGCCACCTTGTGATATGGCTGGAAACAGGGGGATATGCCAATGAGACAATGGAGAACAATCTATTACAGCGGGTATCTAACCGCGTCGCCTCCCTCAAGGGAAGATCCCCAGGACTGATGGGGCGAGTAACAGTTGCTAACTCACTCATCCTCCCAATACTATGGTTACTGCTCACGCAATCACCTTCTCAACCACCTTCATAACGTCAATCCGCGCGCTCATCCAGGGCTGGCTGTGTCCTGGATACCATCCACCTATAAGGATGGAAACACTCTTTGGCCCACGCTCCAGCGGAGGCATGGGACTAATAGATTTTGGGAGCCACGTCAACTGCATCCTGGGCACCTGGATAAAGGAAGTCCTTGCCCCAGACCTCCCAAAGCAACACTGGTTCCAGGGCAGCGAGGACTAACTTTGCGCAGGCGCTCAAAATAACCAGCCCACATAGCCCACCCAGACTACTATCATACCTTGCTAAGCGCCCCACTGCAACGGACCCACATGGAACCCCCTCACATCAAACGCATCCTCCAAGCCATCCGCTGCATGGGATGGACTGTAGAGAACACTGGCACTGTGTAGGGAAGGGACGACCCAGCTCCCACTTCAAACTAAGAAAACCAGAAAACCACCCCCAGAGAGACATGCTTGCTATGACCCCAACCATTGCTAGAATCAAATACCTAATTGCGTTGGACATTCCCTACAACTAAAACCACACAGAAGGCAGTGTGGAGAATGACGCACCATCCACTTCTACAGCTGAGGGTAAGGGCCAACGCCTGGCGCTGCCTGAGAAGGACCTATAGGACAGCGGACTGCTCCAATTCCCTCCACGCAACCTGCGCAGTATGTGGAGGGGAGGGCTCTCTACACCACCGCCTAGAAATATGCCCCCCAACCAAAGCCATATGGCGGGAAGTTGCGCGCCTGCTTAAGATCCAAGATGAACAGGAATTATCTATATCAAAGAGCCTCCTCGCGCTCCAGCTTGAGTCACCAATACCATCTAGCCCTCCGCTCCCTAATAATACCCATTGCAATGTGGACAATCCACAACATTGCCTTAGATGCATTCAAGGGCACAATCCCAACCATCCATGGGGTTATCAACAGGTTCCACGTCCACTTATTGGAGCACTTCCAAGCTTGGCTCTATGGATATATGAGGCCAAGGCAACAGGCGCTCATAGAATCGTGGTTCCCACTCTGGTTCCTCCAAATGGACCCTTTCCTACACACCTGCTCCATAGCAGGGGAAACCCCCTCGGAGTAGCACACCAACCCCCATACCTGGAAGTCCCGCTGGCAACAGGGGTAACCTGAGTACCATAGGGTGCCTAATTTTATCTATCTTCGCTTCCCCCCGTTTTTTTGTTCCTACACATACTTGGTAATGCCCATCCCTGGTCAGCTTGCCTCGGTTAAATAATATATATATATTGCATAGATGGAAGGTAATAAAATTAATTGTACTCCACTAATAGTGTTCTCATAAATTTCTACAATTATTTAAATAGAAGCCTAAAATCACTAGATCAGATTTACCTCTAAGGAAGTAGCATACACATACAGTGCTTAGTTAATGATATTCAGCACCTTTATATTGTAGTAATATTAAAAAACCCTTTTTGGAACTTTTCTTTCTCGTTGCAATTACTATTGCAACCTATGCAAGACTGAATCTAGTTTGATAATCTCACAGAGGAGATTAGTCTGCGCCCATGTCAGGGAGCAGTTGGGCAAGCAAGGTAAGAGGAGCAGGTGGAAGGCCCGCGGCCTCCAACGTTTGAAAATGCCCCGGAGAATCTGGCGGAATTGACAAAAATACTAAGAAACTGGCGGTCACTATTTCCCCAGAGATACTCGCATGGCAAGCACTATGCAACCAGTACATCAACACGCCACACTCCCAGCCACTTTCATCGGTGGAATTTGGAGTCCGCGTGTTTCTGGACATCCAAAAAATGGCCTTATGAGAAAAATTTTGTGAAGATGTACACACAATTTTCCCAACCGCGGTGTACATTGCACCTCACTCCATGTCACGCGGTTGGATGGACCTAGGTTTCTAAAGCAAAACGGCAGCAGACGAGGCTGCAGCGGTGCATGTAGTGGTTGACCTCCCTGAAGGGCAATGGGTCGTCAAAACTAAATGCACCAGATGGACAAAATCAAACCAAATTTTCCTCACGTTCGACTTTTTGCCTACTATAGTAAAATGTGACAATTTGGAGAAACACCTGAAAGATGGTCTCGCCATATACAGCAAAATACTATCTTTCAAAATGCAACGCTTCACGCTGATGCCACACCTGTGCACTGGTAAAGCCATCGCAGTAATGACCCCAACTGAGGAGATTGCAAAGGACCTAACCCAGATCCTGCACTCCACCTTTATTGATATCGCAGGGCATACCACCCACCCATTCTGGGTGATTGTGGACAGCGCGCCCCCCATCTGCACCCACTGTGATGCATTCGGCCATAAGGCACACGTGTGCCCTATCAAGGATGGCGTCACATTCCAAGAGCACCCCTCAGTGGCCATGGCCAGCGGAGAGGCGCACTACAAACCAATCACAAGCACCAAGGAGGCCTTCCCATGGGGAGCACAAGGCTGCTACCTACTGGTAAAGCCTATCTCCCCACAAGAGCGGAAGAAGGCCAAGCAGGCCCATAGGGCCACAGCCAAGGAAGCGGCCAAAGCCACCGCCGCTATCCCACACTCACGACGCCAGGAGGACATGGAGACCTTTATGGTGGAAGCAACTTGGGAATCCATCAACCAATCAGATTGGGAAGCCCATGCTGAGTGGGCCACTCAATCTGAGGACCCAATGGGAGATTTGATCTCACCCAATCATTGCACCCAAGCTCTGGTTAAAACTGACTTGGGACCCATCCCAACTGGAAAATTTTTTTTGACCTGCTCAGCGGTGCACCAAACTCACCTGCACCACAAAAAATTTGTCCGACGTCAGGAAAACAAAAAGTGAAGGCTAAAGCCAACGCAACTCTTTCTTCAAAAATCAACAAAAACTCTGATAGCGTTGCTGCTAACACCCGCGCTGCTGTGAAGGCCTGCGGGGATCTAGAAGAGGATGGTGGGCCTGGGTGCCCACCCCCTCACACCTAAGGTACGAAGAGGGGAGACCTTCACCATAGGGACATTGAATATCGCTGAACTCAAGGCCTCCCCGTCCCAGGCTAGGAAACTGAGTTTTTTACAACACAATTTACCCGTGGATATCCTTGCCATCCAGGAGTCCCACTGTCCACAAGGTTCCGAGGAAGCTTGGAAAGCAATGCTCCTCCCATCCCTATCCTTTTGGTTGATGCACTGTGGGGTGCTTATTGGAAAAACAATTTTTTCAATTTTTATCCTCAGAAACATTCCTAAATGGCTGAGTGCTTGTTGTCACCTTCTTGTGGGCTGACATAGCACACACAATCATCAACATCTATGCCCCAAACGGTGCATGCAAGCATCAGGAATTTTTCTTGTTGGTCAAATCCCTCCCAATACCCACAGACTCCTTCATAGTCGGTGACATGAACTGTTGGCCAAAAACACCAATGGACTGGTGGCCTTCCTCACTCCACACCCCCAGGGTCATGTAGAACTACACGTTCTAAAGGCCACCCTCAGGTTAATGGATGTGATGCCATGGCATGCCCCGCTGCTCGAAAACATGACATGGCCCCATGTCCACAATGGCCAATTAAGGTCTATGACCTGTATCAACATTATTCTAATGCCGGCGAAATTCCAACCCCACATCTCCCACTTCAAGACAACAAAATTGGAATTCTCCAACATCGACTGGTCTCGCTAACCTACCACTTACCTGTCATGGCTGCTAAGGCCCCACATTGGTACAGAATCCGCCCCCCGAGCTCGTGTCACCAGGATTTTCCATGTAGTAGAAGAGGCAACTATGGCAAAAAAGTTTGTTGCACCATTTTGTGCGGACCCCATTTCCACTTAGCAACTTTCAAAGATGACATCATCCGCACTCACGCCATCTCTCCTCCAGATGCTCACGAGCCACATCAGCAGTTATCTCGCGCGCTCTGGCAGAATTGGCACACTTGGAGTCCAACATCCCAGTTACAGGATACAGCTCAGCATGGGGATGGAAGTGGGCGGAGGCAGCTGCCCACCTCAACGCACTTGAAAGACAACACAACATTGGGTTTGTGTTCAGTACAGGGCCACATGCATCACAAAAGGCGACAAGTGCACCGCACATTTCTTTAAAAAAAGTTTTGCACCACACCAGAGCGTAGCCTGCACACAGGCGCAAAGATTGGATAATTCCATTGCGGATACACCGGCCAAAGTGGCAATCAAAATGCAACAGTATTACTCTGAGTTGTACCGCTCTGACCCAATTCAGCCGGCTGAAGTGGCAGAATTTCTTGACTGAGCCCACATCCGCTCCATTTTCTGATACCTGGAAATAATGAGTTTGATTACTCCAAACGAATTATGGACAGTCATTTGCGGTGCACCAAACCAAAAATGCCCAGGCCCAGATGGCATTCCATATGAATTCTACAAAAATTATTTCAAATATATATCCCCATTGCTGCTCGCCTCACTTAACCAAAGCCTGTTGGAAACGCGCCTGCTACCAGGAGGACATGAGGCCTTTACAGTCACACTCTTCAAGAAAGGGGATAAGCTAGACTTAGCCAACTGGCGCCCCATTTCTCTAACAAACACAGACACCAAAATTTAAACAAAAATCATGGCTAACCATTTAGGGACTGTAGAATCTGCCACCATCTCCCCCAGAACAATTCGGTTTCATCCCCAGAAGGTCGATTTGGGATAACGTGCACTCTGTGGCTAATGTATGTCAGTCCACAGCCTCTGGGGCACTTGTATTCTTGGACCAACAAAAGGCCTATGATAGAGTAAACTGGGAATACCTCAGGGCCTATTTCCATCAATTCCGCCTACCCCCTCGCTTCATCAACTGGGTAATGCTGCTCAAAGAATCTGCAACAATGGCAGTGCGTGGCCCTGGCTTCCTAACGGAAGTAGTCCGCCCTCAAAGGGGCTTGCGACAAGAAGACCCTCTCAGCCCAATCTTATACAACTTCAGCCTTGACCCACTACTGCGAAATGTGAATGCCCAACTCATTGGGGCCTACATGCCAGGGTAAGCCCCAGTCAGGATAATGGCGTTTGCAGATGATTGTGTGGTGGGGGTGTCTAATAATCAAGATGCACGCGCGCTTGAAGCTCTCATCCAGGAGTATTCCCAGGTAAGCAACGCGGCATTGAACACTTCCAAAACCGAAATCATCCTCCTTGGTCAGTTTCAGAACTGCTGGACCCCAGCAATTAGTTCCCAACCCAGCCCATCTGCTCGCCCACATCCTCGCCCTACTAATTCAAAACACACCGCCCCACTGGTGCTCCCCTTCAGGCCACGTCCTACCATAGGACCAGTACGCCATCTGGGCGTGTGGATGGAGGCAGGCGGATACGCGTCAGCAGTAATGGAGTGCCATATTCTGGATAACGTGACGAAGCGAATCGCCTCTCTCAGAGCCCACCCTACTCCCATACTGGCAGGATTGTTTTAGCCAACTCCATGCTCCTCTCCAAAGTCTGGTTTGGAGCCCATGCCATCCCCTTCTCCCCAAGCTTCTACAAATCCTTGTACGCCTTGCTGCAAGGATGGCTTTGGTTGGGCCGCCCTCCACCAGTACGGCTAGAGGTCATGTTTGGCCCTCATCATCATGGGGGCATGGGCCTGCTTGACTTCAAAGCCCATGCCGCCAATATCCTGGGTACATGGATTGTGGCCGTCACCACTCCTACACTCCCATCCCAACGCTGGTCCCGCGCGGCCCACTCCAACTTCTCCCGCACCTTGGGCCTCAACAATCCATCAAACCCCCACTCCCTGATGATATACCTCGCTTCACATACTTCAGCCACAGGTTCTCACGGGACTAAAACCCACTACAAACGAATCCTCCTCTTCATGCGGAGCGCTGAGTGGAGAATTTGTATTAGCGGACATACAACCCAAAGAGGCCGCCCCTCTCCTCAGTTCACACAAGAGGTACAGGGGCTACCCATCCATGATGGCGTGATCCCCATTCGACCCCATGTCCTATCCAGGGTGGACTACCTGGACATGATGGACATCCCTTACTCCATTGAGACCCAAAAAAATATCTGGAATTATGTACACCATCCTCTGTTGCAACCCCAAGTTCGCTCCCATGTGTGGCGCTGCCTGAGGCGGGTGTATCGTACAGCTGAGTGCTCTAACGCTTTATACTCATCCTGTGTCGTGTGTGGCCAGTATGGAATGCTGTTTCACCGCCTGGAGAAGTGCCCTACCTCTAAAGTGATATGGCGCGAAGTTCAACGTCTGCTGGGCCAGGATCAAACGCATCCCTTCAGTCTGTCAAGAGATATGTTCACTCTATCAATGGCCTCCCCCTTCTGCCCTCCCTTTATGCTTTGGTGGTTGCAATCGACATGTGGACCATCCACACGATTGTCTTAGATGCCATCGCAGGCTCCACCCCCACCCTCCCAGAAGCGGTCCACAGATTATGGTCCCATTTGGTGGACCACTTTCAAGTGTGGATGTTTGGATACCTCCCACCGCGTCGCCAACAGCTGGTCTCTTCCTGGTTCCCAGTCTGGTTCATCAAATCAGAACCCTTCCTCCACACGTGCTCAATTGTGGCTATGGCCCCTTCACACGTTTCCTCCCCCTCCCCATAAGTGGCGTTCCCGCTGGCAACAAGAGATAGCATCGCTTCTCTGGGGTGCCTCCCCTGGTACTAAATTTTGTCTTTTCTGAGTCATATTTGGAAGTGTCCATCCCATGGTCGGCCTTCCCGCAATAAATTTAAAATATATTGTAGTAATACTTTAGCATAAAAGAAATTATGACCTTTACATAATATTTCTTATATGTTTACTAAAAACCTTAAATGTAATTAAATAGTACATAGAGTAACTTTGATGCTATAAAATTGGTGTCTATTTACAGAGCCCTATATGGCAAGTAAAATTAGTAAAAATATACTATAGAATCTTATTAAGCTATAATACAGTTAACCTCTACTCAGGTGGTAGTATTAATCATCCTGCCAGCATTCACCAAAGTGTGGATTCAATCTAAATGATTCAATGGTTTTTAATAAAGTGCTCTCTAAAAGTACATGTTAACTCTATGTATGCTCTATTATAAGCCAATAAGTATTTTAATACTAAATTAAAGTGCAATTCAATTACAGATTCAATTTTTTAAAAAATAATTTCATTTCTGAAGTATTGTTATGAAAAAAAGTAAGCTTTATATATACATAGAAAACACTTCTAGAGGTTTCATAAAAATTAAGTAAAGAATATCAAGATATAGATACACTTTAACCTTTATACTTATTTATAAAAATAAAAATTAACTACATATAATCTTAGTAGAGAATATTCCAGTGGTAGAATATGGACGCACTACCACTGCCTCCCCAAGTTCAATTCTGGTACATGAACTTTAAGAAGGGGATAACTATAACTGTGTTGGCATTGCGCACCAATGCCATTAAACCAAGATAGCAAATAGCAAGGCTGTCCATGGAGTTCCTGGCCTATCATACACCGTGCATAAAGGTTTTCTGGGTTTAATCATCCTTTCCCATTTTCTTCAATTTCCTTGATTGGTGCAGTATCATCCCTAAGTCAGCCCATCTTGAATAAAATTTATTTTATTTAACCGAGGTAAGCTGACCAGGGGATGGACATTACCGAATATACTAAGAGAATAACCAACAAATATAAAAATTGGGCACCACAGAGTACTCAAGTTACCCCTATTGCCAGCGGGACTGCCAGGTATGGGGGGTTGGTGCGCTACTCCAAGGGGGTTTCCCCTGCTTATGGAGCAGGTGTGAAGGAAAGAATCTGTGTGGAGGAACCAGAGTGGGTCTTGATTCTATGAGCGCTTTTTGCCTTGGTCTCATATATCCATAGAGCCAGGCTTGGAAGTGCTCTAGTAAGTGGACATGTAATCTGTTAATAACCCCATGAATGGTTGGGACCGTGCCCTTGAATGCATCTAATGCAATTGTGTTTATTGTCCACATTGCAATGGGTATTATTAGGGAACAGAGGGTAGATGGGATCGGTGACTCAATCTGGAGCATGAAGATGCTCTTTGATATTGAGAATTTCTGTTCGTTTTGAATCTTGAGCAGGCGTGTGACTTCCTGCCATGTAGCTTTGGTTGGGGGACATGTTTCTAGGTGATGATGTAGAGAGCCCTCCCCTCCACATACTGCACATGTTTTGTGGAGAGAGTTGGAATGGTCCGCCATCCTATATGTCCTTCTCAGACAGCGCCAGGCGTTTGCTCTTATCCTTGGCTGTAGGAGTGGGTGGTGAGTCATTTTCCACATTACCTTCTGTGTGGTTAAATCATAAGGAATGTCCAACATATCTAGATATTCTATCCTAGCTATGTTTGGGGTCATTGCGAGAATATCTTTCTGGGGGTGGTTTTCTGGGTTTCTTAATTTGAATTGGGGGCTGGGTCTTCCCCTTCCCTGTATAGTACCCATGTTCTCTATGGTCCATCCCATATAGCGGATAGTTCAGAGGATATGTTTGAAATGAGGGGAGGTTCCATGCGGTCCCGTTGCAGTAGGGTGCTTGGCAAGGTATGAAAGTAGTCTGGGTGGACTATGTGGGTTTGTTAAATTAAGCGCCTGTGCAAATTTAGTCCTTGCTGCTCTGGACCAATGTTGTTGTGGGAGGTCTGTAGCAAGGATTTCCTTTATCCATGTACCTAGGATGTGATTGGCATGGCTCTCAAAATCTATTAGTCCCATGCCTCCGCTTGAGCATGGGCCAAATAGTGTTTCCATACGTATAGGAGGGTGAGAGCCAGGCCACAGCCAGCCCTGGATAAGCGCGCGGATTGAAGTTATAAAGGTAGGTGAGAAGGCGATCGCGTGGGCTGGTACCACAATATTGGGAGGATGAGCGAGTTAGCAACTGTAACTCGTCCTGTTAGTCCTGGGGTTCTTCCCTTGAGGGAGGCTACGCGTTTGATTACTCGCTGTATCAGGTTACTTTCCATTGTCTCATTAGCATATCCCCCTGATTCTAGCCAGATTCCAAGGTGTCAGACAGGAGTGGTGGTGGGAGGTGTTGCAAAGGGTAAAATAATTGGGTTTTTCTTCGTGTGTTGGTGTGAGGTTCTGATGTTGTGGCCCAAGAGTTTGTGTATTTGCCTAAGAGGATGATTTCTGTTTTCCTTTTGTTGAGCGATGCATTGCTAACCTTGGAGTAATCTTCTAGAGTGCATTCCAGCTGTCGGCATCTTCATTGTTTGCTATACCTGCTACACAGTCATCTGCAAAGGCCAATATCTTGACTGTTGGTTGACCTTGTGCGGTTATCCCCATGAGATGTGAGTCAGTTACTCGGAGGAGTGGGTCAAAGCTGAAATTATATAGCAGTGGGCTGAGGGGATCCCCTTGTTTGAGCCCTCTGTGTGGTTTAATCTTGTTTGTTAGGAATCCAGGGCCGCATACAGCCATGATTGAAGATTCTGTTAGGAGCATCGCCCATTTTATGAATCTTGGTGGGAGTTTGAAGGCATGTAGACATTCTTTTAGGTATGGCCAGCTAACCCGGTCATACACCTTTTCCTGATCCAAGAAGACCAGGGCACAAGTTGCTTTGGATTGGCAAATGTTTGCAACAGGGTGAATGTTGTTCCAGATTGAACGCCCTGGTATAAACCCAAACTGGTTGGTTGGTAGGACGTCAGATGCAATTGCACCTAGTTTGGATGCTAAAATTTTTGTTAGAATTTTTGTGTCAGTATTGGAGAGTGCAATTGGGCGCCAGTTGGCCAGGTCCAACTTGTCACCCTTTTTATACAAGGTTATAACATAGGATTCATGACCTCCTGGTAATAGGCGTGTTTCCAACAAACACTGGTTCATAGATGCCAATAGGAGGGGGCAATTTGTTGAAAATATTTTTTGTAAAATTCGTAGGGTATCCCATCAGGCCCTGGGCATTTTATACGTGGTGCACCGCGAATTGTTTCCCAAAGCTCCTCCCATGTAATAAGGGATAGTATATTGTAATTTGATGGTGTACTTTGTATCTTGGCAGTTTGAATAAATTCTTTAATTTTTTGTGAATCTGTTGGCGTTTCGCAATATAATTTGGTGTAGTAGTGGTGTACTTCTGCCTTGACATCCTCATGGTCAGTTTCTTGGTGCCGTTGGTCTTGTGGACCTGCGTGCACATGGGCTGGTTTCCGTGGGAGTGGAATTGGTGGAAAAAGTATGTTGAACAGGTTTCGCCTTCCTTTATGAACTTACCTTTGTTCAATAATTTTATTCTGTGTTGGTGTTCAAAGATGAGATTGTTAAGTTGGGCTGAAATTTTTGCCCATTTGCATCCCCAGTTAGGGCTGTAGCCAGATATCAGAGTATTTATTTCCAGGTGGTCCAGTTCCGCCAAGGTACGTTTGATTGTGGCCGTGTCCGCGGTGTACTTGCATGATGCAATATGTTGGATTTTGTTGATTAAATCTTTTTTGAAACTTTCTATGTTCCGATGGGATCTGACATGAATGGGGCTGTGAATTCTAGGTTTTTAGCCTTGTTTTTGACCCAGTCGGATATCTCAAGTAATTTTATATTTTCTGGGTGAAGCTTTCTCCAAGGCGACACCTGTGTGTGGGATTGGGTTGGTGCAAACTGCACCATAACTAATCAGTGGTAAGAAAAATTGATTTTTTTGTTATAAATTTGGAGATTCTTGAGCGGTGTGATTGCAGGATGAGGATTTGGTCAATGCAACTCATCAATATGAGCGCTCCCTTCGCATATGTTGGGTCTCATCATGTGGGGAAGGAGTGGTGAATTGGGGGGAAGAGCATCCTGTAAGCCAAGAGATGCCTTCATTGTGCGATAATCAATGTTTCCAGGTGGGTATCCCCTGGGATTAGGCCATTGATTTGTACTGGGGTTATCCCAGCAGTTGAAATTGCCTAACATGATGGTATCTGGTGGGAGAGTGAGAGTAGAAATGTTTTCAAAAAATTGTTTTCTCTCAGTTGCAGTGCACGGTGTATAGATACATGCTAACGAAATTATTTCCTCTTGGCATGTGATTGTTGCTACCAGGACTCGACCATGTAAGTGTGATGATGAGTTTGTAATTTTGAATTTTTTACTGTTTTGGATGATCACCCCACAGTGAGACGTCCATACTGATTGTGATGGTGCAACCCTGGTTGACCAGGATTCTTCTTCCCCTTGTAGGCAGTGGGTTTCTTGGATGGCCAAGATGTCTACAAGAGGTTTTCGCAGGAATGCCAGCTTTTTGGCTTGGGATGTATGAGCCCTGGCTCCCGCGATGTTTAGTGTCCCTATTGACACTGAGGTGCCTGTGGCGCATCAGGAGCGGTTGGGAGGGCCCTCTGGCCCTATCCCACCGCGGCTCATTTTGGCCATGCTCCGCGTCTGTACTCCAACTCTTTCAATGCCATTGTTGGTTCCCTTGATCTGACCCAATGATTCAATGGAATTGCGGTTTTTTGCATTTGCGTTAACTTTTCCTGCACAGGTTTCATGTTGATTTGATGAAGATTATTGATTAGATTTTGTCTTTTTGAGGTTCAACTTTGGTGAATTGTGCACCGCATTTTCGCCCAAATTGTGGTTGCACTGTTCCTCAGTATGTGCATGACTGATGTCGCTTTGTGACTCATTCAGGTTACTGTGAAAAATT
Organism: Massospora cicadina; assembly: GCA_022478985.1. Classification (NCBI taxonomy): domain Eukaryota; kingdom Fungi; phylum Entomophthoromycota; class Entomophthoromycetes; order Entomophthorales; family Entomophthoraceae; genus Massospora; species Massospora cicadina. The sequence continues at coordinate 26,743 of JAKSZP010003133.1, read as the reverse complement.
TTCGACCTGGGCATATTGTTCTGATTGTTTGTTTTGGTGAATTTCTTAAATATCCTCCCAAATTTGTCCGGGGTTGATGGCAGACACCGCATGTGCCGCCGTTTTGGCTGCTGCTCACTTGCGGTCTTTTTGTGCTGCTTTACGTTGTTTACTTGTAACTGGGTCCACAATGGAGTATAGTCCATCTTCACCCCAGCAGAATGGGTGGTGACCATCAATCATTTTGGAGAAGTTTTCATTATCTTTGTCCATAGCTTCCTCACAAAAATCATTTCCCATTAAGCCCTCTTTACAGGGCATGCATGTTCCTTGTGTCCCAGTGAGCCAAAGTGGTTACAAATAGGCGATGCACGTTCCAGTGTAACTTGGAATGCAGCCAACTGGCCCCCATCTGCAAAGTGAAATTCTGATGCGCGGGGAATTCTGGATAAATCCTCTTCCACTTCTGGGAAGGGGTTGATTACAGTGATAGCTTTGCCTGTGCACAGGTTGGGCATTAAGCAAAATTGCTGTAATTCGAGTTGTTGGATTTCTCCATAGGCCATGAGACCTTTGCGGAGCTCCTACTCAACTACCTTACAAGGAAGGTTGGTGGGGAGCGAGTCAAAAGAGATGAACAAAGTTTTCGCTTTGTTCCATCTGGTGCACGTGGTGCGCACAATCTTTTTGCCCTCAGGAGGGCAATTTCCACCCAGATTTTTGCTGTGGCATCGGCTTCATCAGCTGTTTTGAAACCAATATTGATCCAGCCACAGCCCATGTTGTTGGTGGCTATGTACACCGCGTGAGGGAAAAGTGAGGGCTGTGCCTCACATGTTTTCTCCCACAGGGTCGGTGACTCATCCCCAAGGAAGAGTCTGATCCCATGCTCCACCTTTGACAAAGGTTGGTTGAATTGAATGTACATGTATTGCGCGTGCTTTACAGTAAATACCATAATACCAGACGGTGTCTGAGTTTGCAATTTTTTTATGGATTAGGTTCCTGGTCCCCCTCCAGGGCGTTTCTTGCCCTTAGTTGCACCATTAAGTGTACCGCTTGCTGTGACACTCGCCCATGTTGTATTATTTTTGTTATTAAAGTCGCTCATCTTTCCTGTGTGTGATTATCCAAATTTTCTGTTCGAATCAAATCATAGTAACTAAAGTGTTTGTTATGAGAAAGATAAGTCAATTTTGAATAAAATTTAAATTAATAAAATTTAACTACATATAATCTTATAATAGGAAGTATTGATTAGTTGTGGTACCATTTAAGGTTTATTATAATTTGTTCAAAAAGACATAATTTTAGTAAACACTTGTTATAGATAATTTATTTCAGTAAATGCTTTATAATATAACAAAACTTAACAGGACTAGGCAGTAAAATTTTTTATAGTTAGTATAAGTTAAGGATAGTCAACTGTTAGCACATCTGACTACCATTATGGAAGCACATGTCAAGTCCCACCCTCTTTATACATATTTTTTTCTATATACATATTTGTTTCTGAATGTTGATTCTTATTTTTTAAGAGCCAAACTATAATTAAATACAATTAATACCTTTTTTAATGTCAAACTAAATTTTATTTAAAGCAATTAAAAAACTTAGTTGAATTTTTATCCATTAGTTTAAGGTATTGTCTTTTGTTTTTTTATAATTTTAATACTTCCCATCCCCTAGTTGTCATGGATTTGGCTGATAAGAACTATACTGGGCTCCCAATCAGGGTGCATGAGAATCCAGTGGAGAGCCCAGAATGCTATGGGCACAGCGGTCTGAGAAACTTGTACAAGTGGGGTTCTATTGGGAATGTTAGGGAAGCAAAAGTTTAATAACGTACTGAAGGCCCCCAAGACAAACCAAATGGTTGTAATAGGGGCAACCACGAGTCTTGTAGGGCAACCCACAAGGGAGGGGGAGCAGGGAGGATGACAACTCCTCCAGTGTTTGCAGTTGCTGACCTTTGGTTTTGAACAAAGAGGTTGCATTCCAACAAGGGACATCACAAGATCCGCTGCACAAATAGTGGTGAGAGCAGATGGGGATGGAAACTGCAAAGAGTGTTGGGGCTGAGCTATCTCTGAATGGAGTGCTCCAGGCCCCACGGTTAAGTGAGACCATTAGCAGACAGGCCAGGTAGGGGTCCCAAATCCATGGATGATGGAGTAGAGATGCCCAGACTTTGCTCCAATGGGGGAGCAGCTTTGGGGAAGCCAACAGCGGAATGGACAGGCGGATTCATGTTAAATGGACGCTTGATAATACACAAGGAAGTGGTTTTGTTGTCAGGGGTGAGCTAATTTATCATATTCATGATTTACTGCTGCATGGCAGGGTCCATCAACTAGATAATCAAGTTGGCAAACATCATAATGAGGATCTGGGTGGCAGCACGCTTTGCCAGATCAATAAGAGGAATCAAAAGTGATATAATAAAGTGAAGGAGGCAACAAAAAGTTGGGCGATGGATATTAGGTTTATTGAGCGCAAAGTGTGAGGAAGTAAGAGAATGAATTGACAACGACCCCTGGGCAGGGAAGTTGTCTTAAACATTGGGAAAATTTCTTGGAGGAAGTGTTATGGGATTGGTCATTTGAGAGTTGGCAATGTGATCTGGTTGGCTGGTGGGGAGAGGGGTGGGGGGGATGCTCAAGGTCTTGAAAAAATCAAAAAAAAACTTTTAAAATTTTCCCATATTTTTGGACCCAAGCCAGGTCACCAGTGCTGATCCAGCCCTGGCCATCCGATTCAGCTTGCTATCAGGATTTGGATTTCACGTATTTGTCCTGTAGGGCTGTGGCATCTGGGCTGAGTTTTTGTGATCTGGTCTGACATCATGATTGGCTATTCACATGATCCAAACTTCTTGGATCCAAACTAGAGAGTTGAAGCAACTAATCCAGGTCATTTGATGCCTGGTCTAAGATCTGAATTATGCCCCAATTTGATTTTTGGTGCCAGCCAGTCTTGACCAGCTCTCCCCAGGCCGAAATTTGAAGACAGGGCCTTGAGGTTGCATTAGGCAATTTCCTAAAAATTTTGGCATAGTTTTTCCTGTTAGTGGGGGTCCCAGGGGCCTGCCCATGGCCCCTGGCTTGCATAAACTCTCTGCAGACACCCTCTATTAACCTCAACAGGATTGAGGAGGGGTAAGAGATGTGAACAGGGTATCCTTGGGGGGAAGAGCAGTTACCCAGCGCTCATCTACCACATGCGCCAACTTGCTCAACTGCAACAGTGGGTCCACTTGGGCCTTAGGGCCCATTTTTGTACTGAAGGGGTATTGCTCCTTATCCAGGTGTAGGGGATGGTCTCCAGGAATTACACTAGTTGCCTACATAGAATAAATGACCTGATGTTCATTTCTGCATTGTAATGTTAAGCAATTATGCATTAATATCCTAGCATTTAGAATCAGGGAATCTATTATATTGATAATGACAGTCACAATAGTTCTAATGGAATTTTGTTTACAATTAATAAAATTGGGAATCACTTTAATAGATATACTAATAGTTTCTTAGTATTTTATCTCTTAAATTGTTCAGTGGATTCTGGGATGTCAAGGTTTGTAGTATTACCATTACATACTTTATTAACCTTTGTATAATTCTTGCTGGGCTATATTTAAGGTCAAGGTTATGCCTCTTGGCTCCTCACCTAAAATTATTTCACTATATCCCCATATTAAAGCTCAATTAGTATATGACTTGTTTGTGTGTGTTTAGAATTAAGTTTATTATTTGAGTTTGATTCTGTTTGGAGGGGAAAAAAGTTCTAGAAACCCTATGGATTGGCAAACGACTGCAATTTTTTTTTCCAGAATCAGGATTAATTTATCCACCTGGTCTAATGGAAATAAACTGGTGGCATAGATAATGTGGGAGCATTAAAATATAGGCCTAATATGCACATGCAGGTGACCAGAAGCTTTTTGAGAATATGTGCCCCACATCTCAGACTGTGAGTTGGTAGGATCAATTAAGCATCTTTTAATTGCAATTTTTTAGCCTACCATGTGGCAGAGGATGGCATGGAACAATTGACTGACACCTCAATCTGTTGATGGTTTAGTTCACCATAAACACAGATGGGAATTTTATTCCAGTTGTTAGGATGGCTTCATGCCAAGAGAAAGCTGGCCTCTGAATTCTGCTGCTTTAGCAGCCACAACACTAGGCACAGACTACTCAGTTGCGCACCAAATTAGATGCAGGAATTTGGGGAGGAGCTCTTATTATTGGGGTGTCGCAGCTTCCAACAGGTTTGTACTAGCACCTAAGGGTTCCTCTCTAAATGAGGCCATTAAGTGTGACCCTTGGATAGTATATACTTTTAAAGAAGCAAAACTGGGTGTTTTAATATAAATTTGAATAAATAAAGTAAACACAAGAATTTTGGGGATATAGTTTGTTGAGGAAAAAAAGAAAACAATAACCAACACCCTAACCAAGGTCAGATGATGGGTTTTACGCTTGGATGGGGGAAGGAAGGCATCTAAACTGAGTTGTAATAGTGAAAATTATTTTTAATTTTTATTTTGTTAATTTAATGGGTTTGAGCCCATTTTTGCCTTGACAGTATCAGCTGATGGTTTCAAGCTAATATTGGGCCAATTTTCCTAATTCTGATTTCTGAATTCGCCTTCTCAAGTTTAGATTGGAGTTTTGGGTTCAATCCCCATTTATAGCCCTTAGTGTTTTAACTTTTGGCTTGTTTTTGGCTTACTAGGTAATTTGTCCCCAATCAGTTTTAATTCTGGTTGAATCCCTTGTTGGGGACCAGTAATGGAAACCATGGTGGTGAGCTTATTGTGATTTCTAAAATCCACCCGAATTTGATAATTAAATAAAATTTTGCTGATTTAGACACTTGAAGGGGTTTGGGATGAGGGGTGGATGTGGAAAAGTTAAGATGCAAACAGGGAGGGGCGGCAGCCACCCATCTCTAATCCACGGTGTGTCCTAGGTCTGAGATTTGGTGAGGGTCAAGGCCTTGGGGTTTAAACCATTTCTGGTTCTAAAGGGATGTACACCCCTGTCCAGCCTGATAGCTGGAGCCAAGGTCCTTAAAAAGGGTCACTTAGATTTGGTACAATAAAGTGTGCAAATTTATAAAAGTTTGCACCACACTAGCTGATAAATCCAATGGAATGAAGTGGATCTCTATTAAGTTGGTTGGATTCTGTGATGACAGATGGGACCTTTTTAGTTTTAGTGGGGCCAACTCAAGGAGAAGGACAGTCCACGCATATATAAAGCAGGTGTTAAACAAAAGTAAAGTATTTTCAACATAATTCTCCAGCATTGAGCCTAAACGGCCATGTTATAAGGGGAATTGGGGTTGAGGAGAACTTATCTGGAGCAGAATGCTTCAGGTTAGTCAGATTAAGAGGTCATAAGGGGTTTTTTACCAAAGTATACCTTGATGGGATTACAGAGAGTAGAAAAAGGCTACACTTAAAATGATAGTAACAAGTACACAATAAGTTATACTGTCCAGAGAGGGGTGATTACACTTTATATCCTAATAAAAACTTTTTTATATTAAGTGAATTGATAATCAGCGGTATTAGAAATGAAGAAGGTGTTCATTTCTTAGAAAAAAAATTTTAAAATGCTTCTTTGAGGGAAATTGAACTTAGTCAAGATATTGTCTTTCCAGTTAAGCAATATCTTTACTAACTAGACCCTTTTTATTCAAATTTTTATTTTGGGTTATATCAAAACTGAGAGGGACTGGATTATCTGATAAAAATGGTTTGTTTAATTGAGTTTTGACAACCACCCAAGATCCTATCACAGGGGAATATAAGACCTGAGAAAATGACTCAGTACCCTATTTACCATGGTGTTAGTTTAAATGGAATATAGGTTAATATTATGTTTCCTGATTATAAATTGCCAAAAAGGTCTCAACCAGTTAGATGCCAGCTTGTGATTTCAGCACTCAGGGTGGTGTCAATAAAATAAAACAAAATCACCTAGAGAATACTCTGGTAGAGCAGGTCATCTAGCATTGGCCTGATGACCCTCCTTATAAATAATGTGTTAGAATAAAGTAAAAGAAATGGCTTGTGTTCATATGATTTTCAATAAACAAATGTCTCTAAGTAATATCTGCATTATCAGGAGTAGCCAACTCAAGTATTAGTTGAAGGCTGAAAGGCAGAAGGGATCTCTACCATATATAGCCTCAAAATGGGACATTTGGATGGACTAATGATAGCCAAAACAATAAGCAAGAAGTTCATTTGAGAGGTAGTCATTATAATAGCTAAAATCTAACACTGCTAGTTTGTGAAAGGTAGAAATTATAGTGCTGTTGGCTCTCTCTACAGTTATATTTGTGGCCTGATGGTAAGGAGTGGTAAAGAGTTGTCTAGTTTTTAGAGTAGAAGTTAATTACTGATTCATTGAGGAGATAAAGCTAGTCTCATTTTTAAAGTAGAACTCTAGGGCAATCACGTCAAATAAAAATATGTTGATGCAAGAACAAGGGAGTAACCTTTGAACTAGCTTTTGCAAAGAAACAGCATCAGCCCACTTTATTAAAAGGGTCATTGACCTGAATTACATATTGATGCCCATATATAGTTTTTGGAAATGCCTAAGATATCAACAATAACTGCTTCAAAAGTGGAGCCAGTCTGGGTAGGGTTAATTTGGTATCATGGGTTAGTCCCATCCTAATTTTGGAAAATAGGACAGGTTTCAAATACATCAAAACTATAAACAGCCATATTGTATTAATAAAACTTAGATACTAACAGTTCAAGGCTTTTTAAAAGCTACATGGCCATGGTTGAGAAGAGCATCCATTGTAACTTTGGTGTAAGCAGATTACCAATTATAAGGCAGATTCTATTGCCTATTTTTACTACAGTCGCATTATCAGCCTTAGTGTCTTTAGCCATTCTTTAGAGTCAGCTTTGGTTGTGCTGTGGTTCTTGGACACAAAGGGTAGGGTTTTTTATAAGTTCAAAGATCTAATTTTCCACAGGAATAAAGATATATAAACCTGGAAGATAGGACAACCTATTATCATGTTGGTGAATTGGTACGGATTAATGGACAATAGAACGTTCTAATTTTGGAGATATAATGCCAAACTAGCCAGTCTCCCCTCAGGGTCCTTCATTTGTCAAGGACAACGTAAAGAGGAATGTCTAGTAACCAAAATAGAGTTTTTTACCATACAGGAAGGGGCAAAATGCTTGATAGCTTATAATAAAGCAAGATATACCCATTCAGTATAGAACAGTTTTTTGAGCCTGGATAGGATTTTACAAAAAAGGCGACCAGATGAATGGTCTTAACAGAAAATTGTGCAAGTATGGTAATAACTCCAGATTCACTTGCATTAATAAAAAATAGTTGATTGTAGTTGATATTTAATCAAGTACTTGAGCTATTAGTATACAAATAAGTAAAGAATTAAAGGATTGCTACTGTTTAGGTCCCCATAAAAATAGCAACTTAATATGTAAAAGATCAATTAAGAGCTCAGCCTATTTTAAAAATGGGAAATGATTGTGGGATACTATACAACCATTCTCAGAAAGACTTGAATATCATGTATTTAACCAGAGAAGGCATTTCTTCAGTTGTAGATTATTTATCAGGAAATAAAAAATACTTTGGTGATTCACCTTATGTCCTAGAAATTTAGTTTAAAGTTTGAAAAATGTACACTGTGAAGGTTTAAGCTTTTGAGAAGCTTCACATAGATGCTAAAACTTGTTAAAAGTGATTAAGGTGTGCAGTGCAGGGTGTAAGAAAAAATGACACATTAAATAATTAAACTAGTATGCAAGTTAGGTCAAGTTCACAGAATAATTGATCTATAGATCTCTGGAAGGCGGCAGGGATGTTTCATAACCCCTGAAACATCTGGATGGGCTTTAATAATCCTAAATTGAATATAAGAGTACATATATCCTCTTTCCACAGATGTCAAGTTAATATGGTAATATCCACTTACTAATACATAGCAGAGAAGAACTGAGATCTCTCTAGTGAGTGTAGTAAACCATGTATCCTAGGTAAAGTACAACTGTCCTTTTGCATAATAGAATTAAGACAATGTAAGTTCATAACTAACATGTATGCCACCTTTATGTCATGATGCTTGATGAAGGTAATACTTTACTGCCACTCAGTGTGAGTTACTACCAAAAGCAGCATATAGAGTACTGTTGGTATACCCATCTAAACAGTTTGCTTGATAGTGAGTAGAGACAACACCACCACCTGCCAGGGGATCCCAAAGAAGCCCACATAGCTGAAAATTAGTATTGCAACTTACTTAATTCAATTAAAATTGTGAAACTCAAAGGATTTATTTTAAATAACTAAGGGAAAGGAGATAGTAAAACTGGAATGACATCAGTACCCGTTGGGGATTGCTAACTTATATAGGTTCAACATCTAGGGACTAGAAAAAGTGGGTTAATGCCTGGGGAATATCTTTATGAAGTTAGATCAGAGCGGATTGAACACTAATAATCTACTAATGTTGATTTAGATATGTCTCAACCAGCCAGATCAGCATCAAATTTTTCACAAAGATTTTTTTTCCTGCGCACTTCTATGCTCACAAGCTGGCGGCAATTCTCACAAAGACTTACAGGATGAGTCAAGGCCGGGGCAGGTAGGTATGGTCTCATTATAAAATTGAATGGAATACGCTTGCCTGAACTTGTTGATAGGGGTATCATTTCACTATAAAATGAGAAGTTGAAGAAGCTAAATTTTCCTAAAGGTGATTCAAACATTTTGATATTGCTCAGTATCAACTTACCCTCAACAATAGTTATTAAACTAGGTGGGGATGCATTCTAGCAAGGTGGAGGAGCTACACCCTTTGTTGAAGATTTGGGCTTCGCCTGATGGCTGTTAGTTGTTTGGTGGAAACTGCAGCTTTGAGCATCTACTGTGTGAGGACAATAGACAGGATGGTGAATTTAAATTTATGATATAGCTTTTTGGTAACACTTCAATTGTATACCTGGTCATTTCACTTGGACGATGGCACGCTGCCCTGATCCTACTGATCCCAAGTGAAAATTGACTTTAATATAAAATAAAGTAATAACGCAAGAGTTTATAAGATAAATTTTTAAGCTTGATCCAGAAGTTAAAGGATATCCTTATTAGTGTGATTGCAAGGGTTATTTATAGGGTTTGATGTTAACCACATCTTACCCATTGACGCCTTACTTTTCAGTGACCCTTGGCCACGTAAAAAGTTTGTAATGACGTCTACAAATACTTTGACTCAGGGCATCATGCTCAGCCTCAGAGTCAGAGTAAACATCATCATCATCCTTGAGATGGCGTTTTGTAATATCTTCAAAATAGCTGAACCAATTCACTTTCACATGCAATTAGTAGCACATACCAAGGCGATTTTTATCAATAATTAGTAATTTATTTGATTGAAAACTTGACTGACATTAAAAATAAATTTTGACTTAGACTAACAAAGCCCACGTGCCTGAGTCATTAAATCAAAACTTAAATTTAAGTATCTAGTACTAAAAAAACTTAAATTTAAGTTCAGCCTAACCAACAAAGCCATCAAGCCCAGGTCATCATAGTCAAATATAATTAAGTGAAATATCTAGGCCACAATTTCAAGTTCAGATATACTTAGGATATTTTTGGTTTATAATAAGCGATGATTTAGATCTAGTCATTCATTCAACACCCTTGCTGTTGGTGATGGCTATTGGCCGCCACCCCCTCTTGACACACTACTTTGATCTTCTCAACCAATTCCTTAGTGGTGAGTAGAGGGGAAAAGGAGCAATTTTCAGGTGGTAAACTGTTACTCACCTCTCATAAACCACATGAGCTAGATCGCCCTAATTGATGAGGGGGTGATCAGACTTTTTTGCACCCTTCTTGATTCTAATTGATGTTACTCCCTATTGAGGCGCAGGGGGTGCTTTCAGGTCTTACATTATCCTTCCCCTTTTGGAAAGGGGCATCAACCACCAGGAACATGGGCGAGCATGAAGTCTTTGTGCGCCTTGGGCAATTGGATGACCAGAAGGGAGGCAACCATATGGGGAGGAAGAGGAGCATCAGAGTGGGCAGTTTGAAAGGCCTCTGCCAACTCATGACAATGAACATAGTCACTGGCACTTACTAGCTGTTTTCATAGAAAGAAAATCCATTACAAGTGACCAAGTACTGCATTGTAATGGCAAGTTTCTGTGATGCAAGAATTGCGTCAACTTTGTTTTTTTTCAAAATCTCCCACTAGGATTGGTTATGGCACAACTGGCGCTTCTTCCTTGAAAAGGATAGCTGGGAAGCGTGAAAAATGAGATGTTTCTTCCAATGGGTGGTAATGGCAACCTGAAGGTCCCACTTACTAGATCATCCTCCACCAAGTGAGGCCCAGAGCACATGCTTGCAAACTTCTGTGAGGAAACCCATACACAGGTTTGCATACCCAGCTTACTAAGGACCCACCTTATTCTCATGGGCAAGAAGGCGTTTGCAATTTAAAAATTGCTTTTAATCACCAACTGCTTTAGTCAGATGTTCCTGCACCAAGGATTACACACTCTGGATCTGTTGCAAGTGCTCTATAACAGCAGGTACTTATGGGTGTTGGCATGGACCAATAAGGAATGAGGGGCTATACCCCAGGGTGGCTTCATAAGGGGAAAGATATTCTTGATTTGATGCGTTGTTATATGCAAACTGCGCCAGAGGACGGTTGGCGGCTCAAGTATCCTGAGAGGAAGAGGCATAGCAGATATACTTCTCGAAAATCTGGTTGCACCTCTCCATCTAGCTGTCAGGGAATGGTGTGCCGCTGTCCTGGTTGGGGTTAGCTAATCATGAGCTAGAATAACCAATAATTTGAATTCAGTATGACCAGGGCACTAAATGAGTCCATGTATAGAAATGGTGGGTATATTGGTATGGAAGTTGCCCACAGATATGATTTTAGGAGAGAAAAGATGGAGGGGAGTTTCTGGAAGTTTAGGGTGGTAGATCAGGATTGTCAAAACTTTAGTAGATAACTTTAATAGAGTTTGAATAATTTAGAATATTTAATTGACCGCAAAACTTAACAATATAAATGCTTCAGTTATATATTCCATTCCTCTTCCTGGACTTACTAAAGCTTAATTAATTTGTAAGCAATTTAGCTCCTGGAATTTACTGATTGTACATGATTTTTAAGTCAGTTAAAATCGTCATAATTTCATTGCAGTTATTGTTTGGTAAGCAATTAACCTACTTAATTTCACAACATAATTTCTTATTTCTAGACAATCTCACTTCATTGCATAGTTTATCAGTCTAGAAGATTAACTATGTGGTTTATGGTAGTTTCCTCATGTCAGGCTTCACCCTAAAATCATCCCCCACCAGGGCTGAAGCTACAGCTGAGGCCTTCTTCTGCCATTTCCTCCACAAATTACCAACGTTATTCAGGTTTTCTACTGGCTCACAGGTGCTTTCCTCAGCTGGGTACCCAGCCCACTTGACTGGTACTGCACCTTCCCATGGTATGTGCATCTTCAAGTAATGGTATCTAATTCATATTCAAAATAAGGTCATTTGATAAGAGAGGTTCTGGGTCTCTAACCTTCTGATGGGGTAAGTATTGACCATCTTTTTGAACAGAAGAGACCTGTGGAAAACATCATGGATCTTACATCCTTTGGGTGGCCCAACACAGTAAGCCACCTTCCCTAAAGCTTCTATCACTTTTTAAGGTCACACACGTAGATGGGCAAGCTTGTGACATGGTACATCTAGGGGTATATTCCGCGAATTTAATAGAACTCACTGCCAACTTTTAAAAGTTCCTAGGTTTCCTCTTCTTGTCTGAAAAGTCCTTGTAGGTTTGTGCAGCTCTCTTCAAGTTTGCCAAGCACAACGCATGTGTTTGATGGATCTCACTTAAGAAATCACTTACCATTGAGTTATCTACTTTCGTTGTAGGCAGTGGTTCCCAGTGAACATCATGCCATAATTGGCTTTAAAAGTCTTTATCCTGGTAGAGGTGTGATTAAGGTTATAGTAGCAAAGCTGTACCATTGGCAACAGATCAACCCAATTATTTTAATCCGCGTTTACCTAACACCTTAATTACTGTTCTAGAACCTGGTTAACACTTTCAGTTTGTCCATCAGTCTGAGGATGATATGCTGTAGACAAAAATTTTAATTCTGTGGTCTGAAAGAAGTTACTTCAAAAAGTGTGATGTAAAAGAGAGCCCTCATTCTGAGATTACCTGTATGGGCTACCCATAATGGAGAAAACATGCTTCATACATAGCTAAGCTGTCTCTTTTGCAGTAATTTTTATAGTTGTAGGGATAAAATAAACCAATTTGTTAAACCTATCTACAACTACCAAAATTTCATTGAAAACCTGAGAGAGGGGTAACTCCACAATGACTCCATAACACTGATTCCCAAGGTTTTTGTGAAACATCTAGTGGCTCCAGCTGGCCCTCAGGATGACCACTGCGAGCCTTAGTCCTTCCACATATTTCACAACCAGCTAAGTAATTTAAAACATCTTAAGTTTGACTAGGTCACTGAAATGTACGTTGAATGAGATTTACATTCAATTTCTTCTAGGATATAAGCTGTAGCCACATCGTGATGATCTTGTAGAATTCTAAATGCTTTGGATCTTCTTAACAAAAATACGACCTTTCCAATATACCATTTGACCTTTTAGTAAGTATCCCTTATTGAAACATGCACTTTCCAGGTTCCTAATAAGGTCATTTTTACTTCTTAACAAGATGCGTCGTAATTTTGGACTTGCAAAATATCCTCTCCTCGGCCAACTAGTACAATATGAGAAAGTAGCTCATGGGGTCCTTGGTATTCAGTAACACCTGCTTATTGTACCTAGAAATCTCTTCATGGGAAGGTACTAGGTCAGGACGATGGCTTAGGGAATCAAGAACCAAATTACCCTTTCCAAATTTTTAACCAATATCCATGTTATAATACGCCAGAGTAAGGGCCCATCTGGCTTGCCGCTGGTTTAGATGTCACAGAATGAAGAAATATGTGAGATTATTATTATCCTTCATAATCCTCACAGAGTGCTTAGCACAACACAGATACCAACGCCAGTGTTTCAAAGCTTAAGTGATAGACAACATCTCTTTGTCATATATAGGGTAGTTACATTCCGCTGGGATGAATTTCTTAGAATAGTAGGCTTTGGGATGCAGCCTACTACCATACCTTCCTGCAGAAAAACCCTTCCAAGTGCAAAACCAGAAGCATCAGTTTTAACTACAAAAGGATTTTCATAATCAGGCGTAGCCAACAAAGGTGCAGAAATAAAGGCATTCCTAAGAGAGGAAAAAGAATTTTCTGCCTCTAATTTCAATTTTAAGCACATAATCTGAAGTAAGACAAGAAAGGGGTAATGCATTGGTGGAAAAAGTCTTTGATAAAATCATGACAAAAGTTAGCTCTAAGAAACTGTGGACCTCTTTCCAGAATGATATTTGGCCATAATATGATTTCCTCCACTTTTCTTGGCTCCATAATAAACCCATTCTTGCCTACAATATAACCTAGGAACTTAACTTCCTCCTGCGCAAAATCACACTTTGATAGCTTCACATGCAAGTTATACCTTCCAAGCTGCTCAGAGACTAATTTCAAGTAAAATAAGTGTTCCTTTGGTGTCTTGCTTTAAATAAAATGTCATCAAGATAGGCCACATAGAAGTGGTCCATGTAGCCACCCAGAACTGTATTAATCATTTGTTGGAATGTGCTAGTTGCATTTCACAATTTAAGTGGCATAACCAGATATTCATATAACCCAAATCGCGTCTTGAACGCTGTTTCCACTCATCACCTTCTTTTATCCATATCTGGTTGAATGCATCCTTTAATTCAACTTTGGAGAATATTGTGGCCCCAGACAACAAGTCGCTCAGGTGATCAGCACCAGGCAAGGGACACCAGTTCTTAAATATTATCTGATTGAGCTTCTGGTAGTTTATGCATGGCCGTAGTACCCCATCTTTCTTAATAACAAACAGCAAGGGTGATGAACAGAGAGAGAGGGACACTTGTATAAGCCCTTTCTCAAGCATAGTATCCAGGCATTCACGCAGGGCAACCTTTTCCCGCTGATTGCAACTGTAGATTGGTCTATGGATGGGATGTTTCCCTTCTAATTAATCCATCACATGTTCAAAGGGTCCATAGGCTGGTAGTTGTTTAGCCTCCTATTCTCCAAACAGTGATGACCAATCTGATATGTATTCTAGAATATTCCTTCTGCAAGGCTTCAACGAGCCCCCTTGAACTACAGTTGCATAAATTCCAGGACATTTAACTCCTTCTAGTGTGCACTCAATGAGCCTATCCTTCATCTTTATTGTAATTGAGTTCTTTTTATTGTTGTGATGAAGTTCAACCTGTGTCTATCAAGGTTACCCAAGAATTACATGATGGGTGACCCAAGCAGAACCTAGAACTCAACTTACATTTGATTTAACTAATATTTAAGTCAATGTTACGTGAGCAGTGGAAAGCTACAGAATGTTCATCATTTCCCAGGATTACTTTCATTGAAGTTTTCTTTACATGTAACCCAAAATTCGCACTGCATACTCTGAGATGAAGTTCTGTGAGGCCCCACAGTCCAGAAAAGCTATTGTTTTAAAACACTTTTTTAACATGTACGTTCACACCTAAAATATGAATAAGACTGCGTATCATTCTTTAATGAGGAAACAATGGTTTAGGGTTTTCTTCTTGTAAAATTTCTTGCATATAGCATTCTTCTGGTCCGCCACCACACCTTATAATATGTGTGATAACAAAAACTTTTTTAATGGCAGCGTGGTGGGTTGATGTCTGATTAAATCTGCTAAGCGGCTTCCTAACCCCTTTTCTGAGGTAAAGTGTTCCCATTTCTTCATCTAACTCTGACTTCTGAAAGATATTCAGGAACATCTGTATGTATACCTCAACAGTTTTCCCATTTTGGTGAAAATTCATCTAGGCTATCCTTGCCTTTAATTTGGTATTAGTGTGGTTACTGCTGCTATTAATTGTCTAATGACTTACTCGTAATTAATACACACAAACTCTCTCTTCTAGTGTACTTATAAACCAAATCAGCGCATCACCAGCATGTTAAAAAACCACTCTCATAAATTTCCTTAAATCTTCTGAATAGGTCTCAGGATAATCTTCATACTACTCCCCCAACAACGTAAGACTTTCTTTTACTTCAGCTAAAGATAATTTCTTTTGCAAGGAAACTGTAGGGTAAGTCATAGGTGTGTGGTTGGCCACAATCACTGTCTGCACTTGAAAGGTCCTACTGATCCTTTAAAAAGTGCTTCATATTTTTTACTGAGAATAACATCCTCACCAGCAATTGGTACTTACCATCAACAAGGCATTATTAAGGTTTCCATTAATAAAAACGCGGTGGGATTTTCATTATAAATTTGGGCAGTCATATTGTCTGGGACTGGTGTACCGCTGTCCTGGTTGGGGTTAGCTAATCATGAGCTAGAATAACCAAGGGTTTGAATCCAGTATGACCAGGGCACTAGATGAGTTCAAATATAAGAAATGGTGGGTATATTGGTATGGAAGTTGCCCACAGAGATGCTTTTAAGAGAGGAAAGGTGGAGGGGAGATTCTGGAAGTTTAGTATGGTAGATCGGGATTTTCAAAACTTTAGTAGATAACTTTAATAGAGTTTGCATAATTTAGAAAATTTAATTGACCGCAAAACTTAACAATATGAATGCTTTAGTTATATATTCCATTCCTCTTCATGGACTTACTAGAGCTTAATTATTTTTAAGAAATACTATTCTCCTTCTTCTAAGCTTCTGGAATTTACTGATTGCACATGACTTTTTTAATCAGTTGGAATCGTCTCAATTTCATTGCAGTTATTGTTTGGTGAGCAATTACCCGACTTAGTTATCACCTAATTTCTTATTTCTAGCCCATCTAACTTAATTGCAGAGTTTATCAATCTAGAAGATTAACTCTGTGGTTTCTGGTAGTTTCCTCATGTCAGGCTTCACCCTGACACTAGCCATCAGACTGGGGGATGATATGCAGTTGAACTGCATGGCTTTATTATCAGAGGAGCCATAAGTTCAGTCCAAAAGTGGGTTAAAACAGGGACCTCAGTTGCTTACCACCTCCTTTGGCAGGCTGAATATGGAAAACACATGTTGAACAAAAGATCTAGCAGTTTCTTCTGAGTTGGTAGCAGACATACAAGAATTAAACAAGAAAGAACCTAGTAAAGTTGCCCATGACCACCATAATTTCAATGAACCCACTAGTGCCAGGAAGCTCAACAATGAAGTAAACTGATAATGAGGTCCACGGGCCTTCCGCCTGCTGAAGAGGAAGGAAACCATTTTTACCTGATCTATCTGATTTTACCCCCTGCGCACATGTCATGCAATTTTGATCTAAGCTGGGATATCTTTATAGAGTACCTGGATATTTGAACGTCCACTTTACCATATCAAATCAAGTTTTATTCCCTAGGTTCCCCACCACTGAGGGGTCATGATGGGCCAAAAACTTCATTACGCAATTGTGGAGGAACCCAAAAACCTACTTTTGAACAAGATACTCCCATCCTGAAGTGAATAATGGGTATGCCTGTGGTCCAGCAATACCAGATGGTCAGACAGTTTTAGACCCTCCAAGAAGGGTGTCTGGCCATCCAGTACCCAATAAACCTAAGGCACATCCAGATCCCATTCAGACCCAGAAATTGCAGGAGAAGCAATGGCTAAGATCTTGGCAGGGAATAAACATGGTCAGTTCCTGTTTCTCATCCTCCATAGGGCTCAGAAAAAACTCTGAATCAAGAGCAGGGAGAATTTTCAGCGCTCCCTTTGTAAAATTATACTTTAAATTGAATCTTCACAGAACACGAAACATCTGGGCCTGATTATACGCCAAATTCTGTGGCTTCATGAAGTACATTAGGGCCTGGTGGTCCGTACTAAAGACCACTTCATGTCATGCTCTTTGAAGAAGATACCACCAGTGGGTGAGTGACCATGACACTGCGACAAACTCCTTGTCATATATGACCCAGGATTGCTCTGAGAAGGAGAACTCACATGAGAATTAGGTGACAGGATGTTCTACCCAATCATTATCTTGAAGCATAATCACCCCACCTCAGCCACAGAAGCATCACAGGCCATGATAAAAGGCCAGGATGAGTCATCATGTTTTAGAACTGGGGAGCCACAACCACTTACTTAATTGCTACAAACGCGCATTGAAACTCATCCAGACATTTATAGGGAAAAGCTTCCCTGTTAGAAACTGGAGTGGCGCTGCCAACTGTGAGCGCGCAGGAGAAAACTTCTATAAGAAAATAATAGCACCCAGGAAACTTCTCTGCTGCTTCTGGGTGGTGGGCGTGGGCCATGAAAGGATGGCACCAAGTTTTCTCTGAGTAATTGTGTAACCATACTTTAAGATCATTTTACCCAGAAAGGTGACCTCTTTTTTAAAAAATCACACTATGAAGGTTTCACATAAAGATCTACCCTCTTCAGTGCTGCCAATACCGCCTCCAAGTCTTTCACATGCTGTTTAAGAGTAGGGAAATGTGCCAAGTTATAATTGGTGTATTCCACCATGCAGGTGAAGCAAAGATCACCTAAAACATTGTCAATCATGTGCTTAAAGGTGGTAGGCGCGTTCTTAAAGCTGAAGGGCATAATGCAGTACTGGAAATACCCCTTCTAGTCTGTTTGACTGTAAGCCACACCTAGCCCTCAGCTACCCATTTTTATAGGCAAACTTAAGTCCAACTTAAAAACTTGAAAAGCTAAATATTACTGGCTAATAGTTTGTTCAAGGGGAAGGGTTAAAAATCAGGCAACGTAATATTATTCAAATGGACTTAGTCCATACAGTGGCGCAAAGTACCATCAGTTTTTATTAAGAAAATATTGGATGAAATGATGGGCGAGGATTGTTGGATTTTAGGCAGTTGTTATGCTCTTTGGTGCGTTTTACGCCAAAAAAGTATTTGAGGTGGGTCAACCTTGAGACAGATATACCACACTAAGAATTTTTCTAGCCAGTACAGGTTCTGAACTTGTAATACCAAAATCTGAACTAGGGTGGAAGCAGGAATTACCCTGCCAGGCTAACCACTTGCGTTTTGCACTTAAATTCCAACAAATATTTGCAAGAGAAGTTGCTCCTTACTGAGGGATAATTATTTAGGGGGCTATTGACAACTTGTAAGAAAATACTACTAATTTAAATTAAAAATAAAGATTAAATTTTTATAAATTATATTTTTAATACTCCAGGGGTCAAGAAGAGAACCTTATTAATATCTTAAGGCTTAGTATTTAAATCTAATCAAATCTTGAAATGAATTGTTTGGGAAATTCATATAAGCTGAGTGCATATGAATTTGGTAATATGTGCTTTTGACCTATTGGAGCACTTGAGGCTCACCTCACTTGGATGGAACAGCCGTTGGAGGGTTGGTAGCGGGTAGGATCTATCCGTGAGACAGTGATTTAATATTTTCTTTCAATCATTGGGTGGGAAAATATTTGCCTCTGGAAAAACCCCCTCCAATGCTATAAAATGGGGTGGTTGCAGAATAGGTGCTTGGACTAAGTTATAGAGGGAAAGGAGTGGACCCTCGGAACAACTCTCCTGATTTGGCTCATGTTTGGTGTAATCCTGCTACTAGCTATAGGGCGATTCAGCTGAGGATTGGTGGCAGTATTATTACCATGATTAGTGGAGTTCCACCAAGAATCGACCTGGGTTTTTTGGCTGATGATATTCAAATTAAAAAACTGAATCACTCTTTATACAATATCAGAATTGTAATTGTCCGAAATCACCCCCTTCAAGAGTATTAGGTGGAGAATAAGGCCGCAAGAACCAGCCATGAACTCAGGTGACAGTAACTCCTGTGGCAAGGGATTTGATTGAGTACTCTTCCTTTCACTTGTAAGTAATTACAAAAGAGCCTTCCCAGATGGACCCAAGCTTTTCCCTTCTAGGCATGATACAGTTGTGATAGTAGAATACCAAGTATGATACTTGGAATGAAGGGAGAGGTGGCCGGAGCTCATTATCAGCTTGGCCCTCTTTTATGACAGTTTTGGTCAAATTAGTCATAGCTTCTGACTGTAAATGGATGATGTGCTGCGCCAACCTCTTAATGGATTGCTCAGGGCAAGTCCTATCCGAGATTATAACTTTTTCTAATCTTGCTGGCACTCTAGGTTCTTGACCATACATCAATGGAAAGGAGACATTTTGAGGATTCAGTGGTAATTAATACGGTAGGCCATGAGGGCACTTGGTAAGTACAGATCTCAGCGAAGGGGGTCTGATGTGGCCATTTTTCATAATATAATGACCAGGGTCCCATTAGCTTTTTCCACATTACCATTTGTTGAGAGGTTATAGGGTGCAGTAAAAAGCTGATTAATGCCCATGGAGGTAGCGAGGATCTTTACCACTCTGGAGGTTAAGTTTTCCAATTTTCACAGAGAAGAACCTGGGGGCAACCATGGTGAGCGAATATTTAATAATGAAGGAAGGTGGCTATGGCTTTTGCAGTTTGAGCAGGAAGAGCTACAGCCTCAACCCACTTGTTAAAGTGGTCTATGCCTACTAAGATGTACCGATTTCTTCAAGTGGTCTGGGGTAGAGAGCCTATCGCATCTAGACTTATGGTGTGGAAGGGTTGTTGAGGGGTGGCAGGCTGATATTGATAATTAGTCTTGAAGCTGGACTGCTTTTTACAAGTCAGGCGGGCGTCCAAGACCTCAGTTATGGTCTCCATGACGCCCTCCCAGTATTAGCGTTTTATAACCCCACTTATAAGTCTTATGTACCACGCTACACCCTAAAATAGAATAGGGCTCCAAGATGACGAGTACTCGCTCTGATGGAAGGAGATAGGGTAACCAGCTTACCCCTAATTTCTTGTATAGCTTCCCACTTTCCACATTGGTAGTGTGGGAGTGCCAAGATAGCATTTTTTGAACTGATTCATCCTCATCCTTACATGCATCAGGAGTCATCAGGAGGTTATGTAACCTCTTGGCTTCAATATTATCTAAATGAAGAGCAGGCAGCTGCATCAACCCATCAACGTTCATATGGCTAGTTCCTGCCTGATTCTCAATTTCCAAATCATAATGCTGGAGTTTCAAAGCCCAGCGAGCCAACCATCCCGTGGGTTTCTTCATATTCTGCAACTGTAACGGTCGAAACCTGGGACGTTTTTGATCGCCATCTTGCCTTCATATTGACGGATTCAAAGTTGACACTGACAGAGTTCCCTATATAATTTCCCTTGAGGTAAGAGTTTTGACTTCTCGTACTCACTAATTTAACCTCAGATTTAGGGCAATTCAGAAACGCGGAAAGATGACATAGGTAAGTGAGGGTTTTGATCTCAAAATTAACCTTGTTTTATTTAATAACAAAAATAAACACGCTGACAGATTTATCCTAATGATATAGGGCACCAAGAACAACACCAGTAAAAAACCAGAGTATTTGTCACATCAGTTCGCTGCCAAATCTCAATTTTTTGTTAAGGATACAAAAAGTAGGTCAACACAGGATACCAGGTAAGACAAGTCAAGAGCGGCCCCAAGGCCACTAGAGAGACCCATGTGAGGGTGGGAAATGAGAAAGAATTCTGAACTGAGTTCAGAATCGCGTGGGCATGACCTTTTAAAGTCGCTCTTCTGGGGAGCCCCTCCACACATTTCTTTGTGCCCCGGGGAGCATAAAGAATAGCTTGGGAGGGGCACAGCCCAGCGCTGAGCCCACATGAACCTCAAAACCTCATAATGGTGTTTTGACTCAAAATTCGGAGATCTGAATTTTGAGTTGAAATGTAAAGATTGGTTTGACCCAACTGTTACATCACTCCCCGCTAAGGAGGAGCCCCCCACAAGAGGGCGGCTCATAGCTGGAGGCAACCACCATGAGGTCTTCCTTGGTAAGTATGGAGCTGGACTGCAAGACCCAGTCCACCTATGAGGGGAAACATGCCCACCATGAAGCTGGGTGGTTATCCCACACATGGTGGGAGGACCGTGAGGTGAGGGGCCCTGCTGGGCCAGGTCCCTCAGTGCCAACCAGATCCCTGGCGAGGGGGGAAGCCCCACCAGGATTTTAAACTGATGGTCACTTTAGATCCAGGATTGGCCATCAGTCACTGGCTCCCCCAGTGCTGGTTACTCGACAACTGGGACCTGAAGTGACACTGAGATCAGACAAACTGGGGACCTGGTGGCGTGCTAAAAGCACACAGATTTCAGAATAATGTAACGGTCAAAAATGTCCCAGTTTTTGACCGCCATCTTGCCTTTGGATTGGCAGATTCAAAGTTGATACTGACAAATTTCCCAATATAATTTCCCTCGAGGTAAGAGTTTTAACTTCTCATACTCACTAATTTAACCTCAGATTTAGGCCAATTTGGAAATGCAGAAAGATGACATAGGTAAGTGAGGGTTTCAATACCAACATTAACCTTGTTTTATTTATTAATGAAAATAAAAATGCAGACGAATTTATCCCAATGACATAGGGCACCATGAATGATACCAGGAAAAAACCAGAGTATTTGGCAGATCAGTTCGCTGCCAAATCTCAATTTTTTGTTAAGGATACAAAAAGTGGGTCGCCACAGGATACCAGGTAAGACAAGTCAAGAGCGGCCCCAAGGCCACTAGAGAGACCCATGTGAGGGTGGGAAATGAGAAAGAATTCTGAACTGAGTTAAGAATTGCGTGGGCATGACCTTTTAAAGTCGCTCTTCCGGGGAGCCCCTCCACACATTTCTTTGTGCCCTGGGGAGCATAAAGAATAGCTCAGGAGGGGCACAGCCCAGCGCTGAGCCCGCATGAACCTCAAAACCTCATAATGGTGTTTTGACTAAAAATTCAGATTTCAAAATTTTGAGTCAATATGTAACAATTGGTTTGACCTGACCATTACAGCAACCACTTTAAGGATGCTTGGTTGGTAACCACTTTAAAGGAAGTCCCATATAAGGAGGGGCAGTAGTGTTTCACAGTGATCAGGACAGCAAGGTACTTTTTCTCAGTGACGCTGTAGTTGCGTTCAGCTTTTTAGAGCATCTGGCTGTATTAGGATTCAGGATGATTGACCTCATGCTTATCCATCTGAGCCAAGATAGCTTTAATGGCATAATAGAGGCATCCGTGAACAGCATAAAGGACTTGCCATAGTCAAGGTAGTGGAGGATCAGCCATTGTTGCAATAACTTTTTCAGGGTCTCAAATGTGGCTTTTTGTTCCGCACCCCAATGAAGTATAGTGTCCTAGCCAAGAGGCAGACGTGGGGCTCACTGAGCTGGGTGAACTTGGAGATGAATTGATGCAATACCCCATTATGCCCAAGAATACCTGAATGTCATGGAGGGTTTTGGGCACTGGCATCTTGGATATAGCTGCGACTTTATCTTGTAAATGTTGAATCCCATCAAGAGAGATGGTATGTCCAAGGAAATCCAGATTTTTCTGGAAGAACATAAATTTTGGTGTCTTCAATTTATTGTTAGAAGCCCACATGCGGTGGAACATTTTTTAAGTGGGTAAGATGCTCATTAAAGCTCTTGGAAAACACCGTGATATCATCAAGATAGACGATGATGCAGCTTAATTTAAGTTCCTGTAAGATATGACCCATTGATCGCTGGAAAGTGGCAGGCACGTTACACAACCCTTGAGGTAGTCAGGTAGTGGAAGAGACCATCACTGCAAATATGAGCATATTTCTACTAATCTTGAGGAAAAAAAGGTCCATTTGCCATTAACCGCTAGCCAAGTCCATGGCGGAAAAGTAGTTAGAGCTGGATAGTTGGGCCAGAGCGTCATCAATGCATGGTATAGGGTAACTATCCTTTTTGGGGAGGTTGTTCAATTTTTGGTAGTCCATAAATACCCAATGATCTCCATTTTTCTTCTTTATCAGTAGTAAAGGAGACGACCAAGGGCTTTGAGAAGGCACCAAAAGCCCCTCATCCAACAACTGTTTCAGCTACGTCCTCATTTGGAGCTCCTCAACCTTATCTTCTGCTATGGCTTGTTTAAAATAGGATAAGCATCACCAAAGTCAATTGTATGAGTCCAACCCTTCATATGTCCATAGTCAGTATCAGATTGGGAGAAGATGTCACTATAGGACTCCAAGAGATAGTGAAATTATTTTTAGCTCTTTGAAAGTTATATCATCAGAAATTTGAACGTTGGGAAAAGCAAATATCAATTGATCAGTAGGTATTCCCAGATCTGACATAGACCTAATATGATGGACTTGTCAGGTATCCTAAATTGGAATCAGCAGGGCTTTTCCAACCTCCTGATGTTTCTTTATGACCATATCCTTAATAGTAAGATTCCCCAACAGAATATTGATGGGTCGTTGGTAGGCAGGGTCTAGGATACCTAGCAACACCTGAGGTTCCAAAGGACTTATTTAATTAATACTTGTTAAGGGCAGTAGGCAGCTGTGGAGGATTTGAATAGTAATCTTGGTGTTTATAAACTTTTCACCCGCTTTGAATACTACCTCCTCTGATGCATACAATGGAAGGCACTCTTAAGCATTCACAGAGTCTGGTAGCTTTTTTGAGTTTTGGCCCAACGAGGTATAAAATAAGGAGAGGGCAGGTGAAAAGTATTCAACTAAGCATGTAAATTCTATCATCTTAAGCTCATTGTTTTAAAGACTTCTGGAACTTCATAATTTAGCAGGTAGAGAAATCCATGTTTCATGTTGATAATTCCATCATACTCATTCATGAATTGTGTGCCAATGAGTAGATTGTATGCATTATTTTACAATGCCACAGCGGGGGAATACAGGAGGAGCTTCCCAATACATGTGCTATTAGAAGAATAGGTTCTAATAGCACATGTATTGTTGAGCCCTGAAGTTTTAAACTCTTGCAAATAGTCCAGGTCAGAAACCAAATTAATTTTATTGATGAGCTTCGAAGAAACCACATTTATGGGAGCACCCATATTAAGGATGGTTAAAACACGCACTTTATTGATGACAACCTCTACCTTGGTTATAGTGCTACCAAAAGTAGAGGGGAGGCCGAGAACATCTTTTAACTGAAGAGAGGATGTAAGGCGTTGAGCCATCGCAGGATATCTATCCTTGATATATTGAAAGGTATGAACCTGCTGGGTAGATCAGATTACTGTACTGATAAGCCAGTAAGTATCACTGGCAGTATTGATCACCTCTAAACACCTCAACACCATTTGAGATAGGTTTTTTGGGTATCATAGCCATATATATTCTTTTGGGTCTCAACCATCCAGCATCTGCACTTTCATTGGGGGTCCCAGGACTTAATAGCCCGCTTCACCACTTCCTTCAAACTCGTCATCAGAGGGGTTGTCAATGCACTCCAAAGAGTCCTAAGAGGGGCCAAAGAAGTTGGCTTGTTCTCACAGGGTAGGGGCTTTTGGCGCTCATCTACTCTTTTAGTTTCCGATGGGAGCATTGTAGCTGCACCAACTTCTGGGGCCACTTCAGGAGAATAATTCTTTGATGCATGGTCAGAGGTGAGGCTGTGGTTGTTATAGAGGATGACTCAGAGGGACAAGATGGTGGAGCCATATTGATGGACCCCTTAAGATAGAGTGCGGGAGGTGATGTTAACTCAACTGGTTTCATAGGGCTGACTTGGGGGTGCAGATGAGGGGAGAGAGACCAACCTTATCACCCCTGATGCCCTTTGGCCAATCTCTAATGGTGGAGGGAAGAAAAGTTTGTGACGCCCCATGGGAACTGGCTTTGGAAGGGTAGTTAGCACTGGAGGGGTCAGTATGACTTTCTGGGTAGGCTTAGCTTCAATAGTGATCAGCAACCTCTAATAATGCCTCTTTTATATCCCAAACATTCCATGAAAACGCTTCACTGAAACAATATTGGCTAGGATAGGGTAAGAGGCTATCCAGAAGAATGGCAGCAATTGCATCACCAAAGGTAGCATATTAGCAGGCAGGAGAGGCTGGGTCACACTGTAAAACTGGTCAACAAAGGTGGCAACTGATTTCCCCTTAAGTAGACTTATGCACATAAACGCCTGCTTTTTCCTATGAAAGCTCTTCGTGGATCCAAATTCCTCAATGAGCGTGTTTTTACCTCTGCGCAAGTTTTAAAGGTGACCATATAAGGTACCATCACCTCTTGGGTGGAGCGGCTGAGGCAGGGGAGGATATGCTTTAGTTTTTGAGAATCAGCTGTACCATCCACAACAGCCTCATAGACAAAGAAGAATGAAGAAATGCTACCCTCACCTTGGGTAAAAATTTCTTTAAGATGGGGTTTGTTTAATTGGGGCAGCCTCATGAGAGGCTTGGTAAACGTGCTCTTCAAGTGTTTTAGGTTGATACAGTGCGCTGGCTAGCTGCTGGGCTAAAGAATATAACTGGGGTTTGGAAGCCTGGGGATGTTGTGAGGCTTATTCACCCCAATACCCTCCATTTTTATTATTGATTTGTGGTGCACTACCCCCCATAGTGAGAACCAATTGTTGGATTAGGCAGGTGTTATGATAGCTGGTGCGTTTTGCACCTAAATACAAACAAATACATGTAGGAGAAGTTGTTCTCTACTGCGGGGTAATTATTTAGGAATTTATTGACCAACTGTAATAAGATACCTCTACAGATATTTTTTTATTTTATTTGAGGTGGACTGACCTGGGGACAATACCGCACTGATGAAGGGGGGATGAAGGGGTCTGGAAGCTTTGAATTACACTTCCTATGGGCATGTTTTCTCTTGAGGTTACCTTAAGTGGATTCTCCAAAAAGCGATAAAACAAAGCAAAAATAGATTAAAAAATGAACTAATTTTTTATTATTGAAAGGATGGGATATTTATAGGTTTTGTTTTTGTTTCATAATCTATCAGTGCTAATTAATCTCTGTGAAATCAAATCTTCAATCAATTGATCAGCATAGAGCTTATCATTCTTATTAACGTTGATAGATTGAGATAAATAAAACTCTCCTTCCAATGAAGCGGGGGGAAATTGATGGAGTAGAATCTAGAAGGACAAGAGAATTCAGCGAAATCCCAACTCTTCCCCCCTCAAGATTCAATTGCAGAGGAGGGTGAATTTTTAAAAACCTAGGGTATATATGATTGATCACTATGCCAGTATCAACATAAACAATTGAATACTATAGTCCTTTATCAAATTATAGCTTGATAAGGACCAGAGCAGTTGGTTCCTAACTTATCAGTTCATCCACCAGGCCAAGAGTGGTAATACATGACATAATCTCCAATTTGGTATTCAGGTAAGGCGGGTTTATGTTGATTGGAACTTTGAGTCTCTCTTTAAGTGGTTATTTCAATTGATTTCATAGCTTGAGCTTTAGGATGAATAATCTCATCTGCCAGATTTCATAAAATTTGTTTAGAGTTTTCTAACATGCTTTCTTCAATTATGGTGTCAGAATCCAGCAAGGGTTATGCTCGCTGGTGCTATGTGCCACTGGATCCCACAATGGAATATTTAATATAGATAAAAACTCTTAAGAAACTAAGTTTTTACTTTTCAGTTTCATTTGTGCGGGGCAAACCAGAGAAAAGCCCTTTTTTGATACTAGTATTTCATATTTAGACTAGTTCCAATCCCCAAGGCCATGGGAATTTGGGG